>OU015503.1:38755496-38840496 GCA_907164885.2 Dolomedes plantarius | reverse complement strand
AATAGGTGCTTGTTGTTTTATATTAATTGATATAAAAATTTAAACTTATTATAAATTTTAATGTAATACGAAGTAAATAATAGTGAAATAGATACCTTTTTTTTTGATGCGGAACTAAATGAATGTCTTTTGTAAAACTACACTGATAGGGAAAAAAAAGACCAACTGAACATGGCACTGCTGAACACTAACAACACATGTTATTGCCTAATCAACCAGTCATAGTTTTATCCCCTAAAAAACAGGATATTACCCAAAAAGCAATTCCTATCACCTTTTTTCATGATTGTCAATGGAGTTTGTTGTTTACTTAACGTGCAGTAACACGAACTGATCGTATTCTCCACAGCGAAGGTCACTTTTTAACACGCAACATTAGGTTGCAATATGTGTGTTATAATGTCATATTCACCTTTTTGCTCATTCATCTTTTGTAGATTGTGTTCTTTTTATTTCTGATAATTTTTCGAAAAAAAAGGTTATTCTGTGAGTAAACATTTGAGAAGAGCTGTTTTTTTTCTTTTAAAAGTTATTATTCAACGAACCTTTAATTTTCCAATTATTTATTTCTACTTGGATATGAAACCATAAAAATTTGGGTAACTCCAACTAATACTCGAAAATATACACTCATACATGACATAAGCGTACATTTAAAAGGAAATATGAAATAGTCTCCAGAAGTCATGAAACTCAAAATTTGGCCGTAAAAGCTGAAATATTTCATACAACTTATGTCTACGCCCGAAAAACTGACCTTATGTTTTTTTTCTTTGGTTTCTATAGATATTTGAACGCTAAATTTGGGAAAAATATTTTTAAAAATCTACTACACCGGATTTCAAAAAAATATAAAAAAATCAATTTTTAAAACACTATGAGCTGAGTGGCAACCCGATGTGTTGATTTTTCGATTTATAATGACATGGTTTTATTTCTTAAAGATTAAAAACTGTTTAATCACTTTTAAAACTATATTAGAATTTTTAAAAAATGAAATAATTATTTAAAATTCTCGTTTTCAAATTTTGGTTTTTGACTCTTGAAATAATTCTTTCAAATTTCCGCTTTCAAATTTTGCTTTTTAAGCAAAAAAGAAGTTCATTCAATTAGAAAAAATTCTAAAGGTTTTAACTTCTCATTTCCTAAAACTAAAATTATTCCTGGTACTTTAAAATAATTTCTGGATTTCAATTATTAAATGACTCGTTCCCAGACTCTTTCTCAACTAATGATTTTTCCTTTTGGCAACATGGCCGAATGTAAATACTAAATCTCATGGGGGAAAAAAGTGCTTAAAAATAGAAAGACAGTTTTGATGAATTCAAAATTGGTGATGGAAGAATCCTCATCAGTTGCTCAAAAATTAAAAACAAATTTCACGAACTTGCTGGAATTATTAGTGAGTAAAATAATAAGTCGAAAAATTACGAACGCGGCATTCAGTTACATTAAGATACAATGGCGATCAGCGCGGGAAATTTCAAAAGTGAGTTTTGTAAGTACGCTTTTTTAGAATGATAAAATTTTTTTATTAAATGTATTTGGTATATTTTGGAAGCTAAACATACAGAAAATGCCGATAAATCGTAAAATTGACATTAATAGGTGCAGAAAACCGATATATTTCTCCATCAAAATTATCGATTTCGTGAAATTAGGAAAACTGCTTTGGGGAAAAAGCTTCGTTTGCAATGAAAAACGATTTTAACTTTATAAAAATTTGTATATACTTAAAGACGAAGAGTTGTAGAACACTTGCAAATAAAAAAAATTGTCGATTGGAGGACGGAAAAGTTGAATTTTGCATGCAGGAAAATAGTGAAAATTTGCGAAACGGAAAGGAGCTGGCTCACCCGGAATGTCAACTGTTTCTGTTGTCGGCTTCTTTCAAGTTCGGCGGTTTTAATTTAATAATTAAAGAAGTTTAAAGTTTTGAAAGTTGAGGATGGCATCAGTGCACGCGTCTCGTCCGTCCGCGTCCATCGGTACCAGTCGCGATATCTAGCTATGCTCGGTTCGCGAGATTACTCACGCGGGGATCACTAACAAACGCGGGCTGTCACTAACAAACATACGTTTGTTTATCTTCAGCTGTTAATAGTAAGATGAAAGGGTTTTTATAAATTTTTTTCGATAAAATTTAGACAATTTTCATTGAAAAATAAAATACCGAGATGGGTATTTGTGCAATGTATTGTAAAAATAATAAATGAAGAAATAAATAAAGTTAAAGCTTTTTTTTTTTTTGAAAAAGTTATTTGTGTCTCTCGCGAACCCTCTGTACAATATGATTCATCTAATAGGCGACTGGTCATTTATCCTTCTAAAATGAGTATTGTTACACAATGGAAATGAATAAGTCTCATTTCAGGGCTCGAGGTAACCAAGTGGTAGAGATCGTTCGGCTTCGGAGTGAGGGTGCTCGGTTCAAATCCCGACGAATGTCATTTAATGCCTTTTTAGTCTGGGCCGGATAGGATCATGTTAAATCTATAGACCGGAAAGTCCTATGATGTCAGTAGATGGGAGGAAGTATGATCCCAAGATGTCGCCCCTGGGATTGCTCGATCAAAATTGTGGTGGCGCCTAACAAAATCGGACCCCGACCCTTGTCGTGCCGTTAAAAAAAGAAGCCGCATCCCTCTGCCCTCAAGCCATACGGACTTGATCTGGAATGCTTCTGCCGGGGATTGTAAGTTACAACAACAACAACAATAATAATAACACCTCCGTTCCGGTCCCACGTTCTGTTAACTTGCAGGAAAAGTTTTAAAATTTCCCCTTGGTTCTTGAGAAAATCTAGTACAATGACCGCAAGTGGTTGATATGCAGGGATTTTAAAGACCTGGCAACACAAATAAGCCAGCCACCAGGTTTCACAAAATACCCCTGCTCACTTGCATATGGAACAGCCGTAACATAACTCGGAAGTTTGGCTATCCTTTAAGGCAGTGTGATCCAAACCGCGGGCCGCATGCGGCCCACCAATTCATTTTTGTTGGCCCTTGCCCTTCTTACTATAAAAATATTTTAATTTAACAATTGGAAAAAAATCGTTTACCCTTCTTACTGCTTTATTTTTTAAGACTTAAAATATAATGACTTAAATGTAAGTCTTAAATGTAAGACTTAAATGTAATGCGATTACTTAAAATTTAAGTAACAGCCATATAACGGCCATTTAACGGCCATATTGAAGCTTCACTCTTCGACCGTTATAATCCGAAATCAGTGCCAATCATCCCATTGATTTCTCGACAGTAAAATGAAGTGGTATATTAAACTAGTATATTAAACTTCTTTTAATATAAATTTTAATAAAAGTTTTTGAATACAATATGTAGTTCGTTTTCTTTCTGGAATGTCTCTGGCCCTCACATTCCTATACTAAAGTTTGATTGGCCCTCGGGTAACTAAAGGTTGGACCACAAGGAGGTCATTAAGAAAGTAACCACAAGGATCCTAACTACAAGCGAAATGTGCTACATATATTCTGAAAGCATTCCAAGATGAAGGCTACAAAATGAGCTTAAAACTACATTTTATGCATCCGCATGCGAACTACTTTCCTAAAATCTTGGAAGCCTTCATCGAGGAGGAAGAGGAAAGATTCTATCAGAATATTAGACAAATGGAACACAGAAATCAAGGACATTGGATTGTAAATAAGATAGCATAATACTGCCGGATGCTCTCTCGAGATACAACGGAAACCGCTCATACGCAAAAATTCATTCGCAGAAGATTTCAAGATAAGCAAAAGTGATTTCACATGGCTAATTAAGAATAACTACTACGCATTTTCTTTAATTCAATTTTCTCCTGAATTTTTCAATTAAAATTTCAAAACTTGCATTAAATGTTTTAATTTTGATTATTTTTTTTTTGGCCTACCGTAATATCAATGACTGACATATTTTGTCCTTGTTTGCTTGAAATGCTTGCCCAAGTGATACAGACTGCGTTTGGCGCGCTGCCAAAATTATAACTCGCGACGACGGATGGTTTTAGAGTCTGAAATTTTGCTTTCCGGAGTACCGTTATGGAGGAACGTAATCCTACGTTAAAACAATGCTCACTTTCGTAGATAATCCTTTAGAAAAATTTATGTTGGACATTCGCTCTAGATATGAACATTTGCCATTAGTAAAGAAGGAGATGTTACATATCAGAAAAAAATTCAAATCTTTATAATAATGTTCAAAGAAATATTCATTACCAACAGGATGTCACTTTATATATTTTGATTTTCCTTCCTATTTCCTTCCGACTTGCTATTCCGACCTGCCGAAAGACTGGTTGAAAAGGGAGACTTATAAAATGTTACCTGAAATTAGCGATGCTCTTACACTGGCTTGACATACACATAAGTCATTTATACAGCTAAATTTAATGTGGAAATCGATCTCCATTTGCGAAGTATGTAGATAGGCGTTACTACAATGGACAATGGCACTTTCGTTCTTTTCAAGTCATATACAAGGAACTTGTTAAATAATATGAACGACAGCTGGATCGATATGAATGGAAAATAGAAATGCAAGTAATCGAGAAGCAGATAACTGATAGAAACAAAAACCTGGTGATATTTCCATTCAAAAACTTAAAGAAAGGGCATTAAAAGGAAAGAATTATTCCATAAATCACCCCAAAGCTTTCATTCGAGATTTTGTTTTTCATTTTGTCATTTTATGGTCATTTTATCAATATACCTTCCATAATGTAGACCGTATATCTTTACAAACAGTTATTTTTCGTTAAAATGTAATTAAAATTTGGTTTATACTAGGACTTAAATCACTTTCAGTTTAGAGATGATTACCGTTAAAATGGAACTACCGTAATGGTAGGAGAAGTACAGTAAAACTCCGTTTATCCCGACTAACTGGGACCATAGGGTATCCGGATAATTGAAAATCCGGATAATCCGGGTAATATGGGTAATCAGCAAAACAAAATCCTTAACTAAGCAAACTTACAATTTATTAGGATAAAAAACTATGTTTTGTAAAAATATTACATAGTATTGTTTTCAAGACATTAAACAATACAAAAATAACTTTTAACATCATTTCTCAACAAAGAAATGGTAAGTCTACTAAAGCTTTCTTAAACTCAGCAAAAAGCATTTTATTACCATAATTTATTGTACATTGCTGGCCACCCAAATTGCAACACCAAGAAAGACAAGAGATATCACAACAAAATTTATTTTGTAGATAACATGTTGACCAAGTATCAAATGATTAAATTTATAGACTTCTGTGAAGTGTGGTTCCTGCCAAAATCAGGAGCCAGAGTAGCCGCCATTGTTGGAGATCACCGCTGCCACACGCCTCGGCATTGATTCAAAGAGACTTTGGATGAGTTCTTGGGGTACAGCAGACCAAGCAGCTTCCACACGTTGCCAAAGTTCATCTGCTGTGGCAGCTGGGGATGGAATCTGGGTCAATCGTAGAGCAACCATGGAACACATGTTTTCTATCGGCGAAAGATCTGGAGAGCGAGGCGGCCAGGGAAGCAATTCAATCTGGCGATTGACGAAGAACCGTTGGACAATGCGTGCCACGTGTGGTCGCGCATTATGCTGTTGAAATATGGCTGTGGGCAAGCCCTGAAGGTAAGGAAGGACAACTGGCTCCAACACCTCGGAGATGTAGCGCTGGCTGTTTAAAGTACCGGCAATGCGTACTATAGGTGTGCGAGAGTGATATCCAATACCGCCCCATACCATAATACCCGGTGCAGGACCAGTGTGGCGGTGCATAACGCAGCTGTTCAGCATCCTCTCTTCACTTTGTCTCCAGACTCGAATGCGACCATCGTGGTGTTGCAGACAGAAGCGTGACTCGTCAATAAAGGCAATTTCATTCCATTCTGCCGTCCACATCCTTCTGTCATCGCACCATTGGCGGCGGAGACGTCTGTGGTTCTGCGTCAAGGGTAGACAAACCAATGGACGTCTTGCGGACAGACCACTCTGCTCTAAACGGCGTCGAATGGTACGCGCAGACACTGGATGATGCGTTACAGACTGCATGTGCTGTGCTATGGTTCGTGATGTGACTGAGCGATCCGTCACTGCCATGTGCACAATTTGCCTGTCATCACGTGAAGTGGTGCGCTGAGGTGGATGCGATCGAACACGCCGGTCCGTCGTACCCTCCTGCATCCAACGATCACATATCCGCATTACAGTTGTTTGGTTTCGTCCAACACGACTACCGATTTCCCTGAAAGTTAATCCACAATCTCGGTAGGCCACTATCCTTCCTCTGTCGAACTCGAATACTTGATCAAAAGATGATCGCTGTTTTCAACGAGGCATAACTGATCGTTTTTTTTTAAAAACACAAGAAAAACACAATTGCCGAACTTGAAATCGTCGAAATCTCCAAGCCTTAAATAGCGCTTTGAAGTGGCGCCACAGGTGCGCGTGATGTGCGTCTGAGCTGAAATTCTAATCATTTGCATATCTCACCTCCACTAATGCATGTTGTAAATTTCATGTTATTTGCATGTTTCCTTCAGGGTGTTGCATTTACAGTGGCCAGCAGTGTATATGTATGTATATATATATATGCACATACGTACATATCAGTGTTGCCAAACTTTACGAAGCACCTCCCCCTAGCGCCATCTCGAAACCCCCCTGTTTCCCCCTAGCGCCATCTCGAAATTCCCCTGTTTCCCCCCTAACACCAACTTGAGATACCCTATACTAGACCTTCCTAAAAGAAATTCTGGTTCCAAATAGGCATCCTGTTTGAGAGATAAATTGAAATAAATAGAAAATACACACTTACATAATGAAATGGAGGTTTATTTACATTTTACATATGTATGGAACTTATCTAATAAAAAAACGCGTCTCGATTGTACATTACTGTCGATTTTTCTAATTTTAAATTTCATCGATGTCAGGATAATTATCGAGTATTTCATCAAAGACATCGGCCTGGCTCTCATTTTGTGCCTTACTATTACCTGCATTTTTGAAGTCATACGTATTGACGTTGAACAATTTGAACATACGGGTGGAAGAAACGAATTTGACACATGAACCGCAGTTCTTTTGTAGAGTAAATCTCACCATCATAATACTTTGAACTACTTCGAGGGACAACTTATTTCGAAATTTATTTTTAATTACTTTGTATGTCGGAAAAGCACGTTCGATACTTGGGTTTGAAATTGGTAGTGTTATTAGCGCCATTGAAAATTTAGCGATATTTTCAAATTGCTTTTTCCCCGCAGAATCACAATCTTCAAATACTTTTTGAATAAAATTCAACAAAATTAGCTACATTTGACCACGATTTATTTTGCAATTGATTCCATTTTGACTCTACATCACTTTTATTGCCGTATAAGTGAGTTCGATGGAATTTCATAAAAATGTCATTGAGACTGGGTTTCACTTGAGATAATGCAACTTTAAGAAGAAGAATCATCTTGATGAAGATTGGACATCGTTCTCAGAACAAATAAGTTATCTGGTAATCGCTTTTGAATTTCTTGAGCCAAAGTACACAGAAATTTCTTACATCTCTCTTTGACATCTAATAATTCTTTCTACTTGATATTTTGTGCAATAGAATGAAACTCAAAGCCAAAATACATCGCTGATGTATGCATTAGATGGGACTGAAAATCGAAATCCGCTAATTCAGAACATTTTTATTTTCTGTCGCCGTTACGCAAAACTGCCACTACTTACTTTATCTTTATAATAATTATATTCGAATGAAATATGCAGAATTTCCGGAAAGAGCACAAAAGAGAAATACTGAAAAACACAGTAAAAGTAACACAAAACAGTCGCCACTTGCCACGTGTCGTGATTGCCGCGCAAAATGATAAAATTTGTTTATGGTTGTATTTTGACTGTTTATTTTATTTCGTTTTAATGAGAGAAAGTACCAGTAAACTTGAAATCAACCTGATTAAAATTGAAGTGAAGCGTTAATTTCTAATTGCTTTTAATGAACTTTAAATCTACGCTCCTAACCCCCCCCCACCCCATAAAAAAGTCCCCCATAGAGAATTCCCCTAAAAAAAGTAACTTCTAAAAAATGCGCCAAAAAAATGTACCCCCTAGAAAATACCCCTAAAAAAATGTTCCCCCCTCAAAATGCCCCTGAGAAAATGTGGCCCCTAAAAATACCCCTTTTCATCTAATTTACCCCCAAATTTAGGGGCAAAACCCCCAAGTTGGCAACACTGGTACATATATATAGATTATATACATAACATGTACATACATATATACATACAAAAGAAGTAAGCAACGATAAGTAATCCTACGTTAATAATCCGCGGTACTTTCGGTAGAAGAGACTACCTGATTTTTTTTTTTCTTTGACGCATTCTCAGTTGTAGAAATTTTATCATACCACTACTTGTTCTCATATTGCTTTCAATTTATAAAATACTAGCTGAAAACCCGTACTTCGCTACAGAGTACATTCAAATTTAATACAACGGTCAATATATGCAGTTAATGCCAAAAATATGTATAAATATATTTATAGCAAATACAACGATCAATGTATGCAATTGATGTAAAAAAGCCAAAAAAATATATTTATAAAAAAATCGTAACGGATATTTTTATGGACAAAATAATGTAGAAGAAAATATTCAAATTGAATCTAATAGAACATACTAAAGAATATAATACAGTTAATATAGTAAATTTTGAGGAACATACCTTTTCTTGCATTTAAATTTTTTTTGGATAATGTCCAATCGTCTGCCGCATTAGAAAGAATTTTTTTTGTC
Source organism: Dolomedes plantarius (assembly GCA_907164885.2). Taxonomy (NCBI): domain Eukaryota; kingdom Metazoa; phylum Arthropoda; class Arachnida; order Araneae; family Dolomedidae; genus Dolomedes; species Dolomedes plantarius. The sequence continues at coordinate 38,831,709 of OU015503.1, read as the reverse complement.
TATTTCGTTGTATGCACGTGACTGTAAATTAATTTAAAGAACCAGAAAAAGAAATCACGTGATCAGCATTTAATAAATTAAATTCTAATTAATCAATCTTTAAAAATTCACTAAAAATCAGAAATTGGAGGTAAAGATTCGAAAAAGATTTCATTTTAAAGGAATTTTTATGATCTATCTAGTGACATAAATTTTATAACCCTCAAAATTTTATTTAAAATGCAAACTTAAAAAAAACTTCCAAAAAAGATTAAAAGTTTAATATTAAAAAATCTAAGAAGAATTTTTCAAAAATCTGTCTTAGTGCACCCGTACACCATAAGAAGAATCGCCATGCAAAATTTCAGCCCTTTAGGTCCAGCGGTTTGGTCTGTGCGTTGTATGTCAGTCAGTCAATCAGTCAGTCAGTAAGTCAGTAAGTTACGGAACTGTTTTATATACGTATATACGTATAACAATGGACTCATTGCGGTTGGAGGAATTAGAATGCTTTCATCAGGTTACGGAAAGTTCAGAGACTTAGCGATCTGTTCCCCAAGCTGAAAACTGCCCCCGAACAGGAATCAATATATGCGATAGTCAGGGAAACGAAGAAAGAAATGAGTCCATTTACCACCCTCTGTTTAAGAATATCAGAACTACAAGGGCCATTCGTGACTGGCAAGATAGGTGGAACAGGTCAAATGTAGAAAGGCCAGTATATGACATATATCCCCAGGTTAGCTCAAAACGGTTCAGGGGACAGTGGACATTCAAACCTAGCTTTTTTTGTTTTGAATGAATTTGCTTAAAATTTGAATATGTGATTAGTACCATAGATATGTAAAAGTGGTTAAAATTTAAAGATAATCCATTAATAATTTATGAATTATGAATTATTAATTATATCAAAAATTGGCCTAATTAAAAATGTTCCATGCGCATTTCTTTTGCATATAATATGGTAATTTTTATTTAAAGGATACCTTATAGAACTAACAATGAAACCTATTGCTTATTTTAAGTATTCATTAAAAATATAAAGAGAAAAAAATAATAGTGAAAACACCCTTTTTATTGCGCAAAATACCTATAAATCCTCTTTTCAAGTGCAAAATTTAGAAATTCTGAGATACGAAGCATAATTTTATTCAATAAGATTTATTTTATATACAGTTAAGGATATAAAACTTAAATTTCAAAGCAATACGATAATTAGAAATGCGCATGGAGAAGTTTGAATATTCGTTTGAGATGAAAATTTTTATTTCGAGATAAACACATTTAAAGTTATTGCTATTAGTAACCACATAATATCTAAATTAAATACAAATGCTATAACTAGGAAAGTAATCACATAAATTAAAAATTCTTTTCGCAACAGATTCCTACTCGTCCGTAGTTTCACTATTCAATAAAATAAAAAAGTCGAATTTTTGGACAAATTTCACAATTTTGAAAGTCCACAGTCCCCTTAAGAGCGGATTTTAAATTGAACCAAGCAATCACCGGACATGGTTGTTTCGGTCTTTATCAGAATAGGTTCCATAATAAAAGTAGCTGCTGCCCTTGTGGCGCTGAACAATCTGTAAATCATTGCATAATGGATTGCCTGTTATTTGTTGACTTCAGAAAGAATATGCCTTCTAATTTTAGAAATTGGGTTAAGTACAAATTATTTACGGACTTTTATAGTAAAAAAGTGATAAGTTGCATTATGGATGTTCTTATGCAAATGCATTTCCCTGTTTAATTTTGTTAGTGTGTGTATATTACATAACAATTGAAAGTAATTAGTTAATGTTAATTTTAAGACTTTTGATTGTAACTGAATATTTATGTAATATTTGTTTGTGTATTGCAATATTGTAAATGAAATTATATATATATGAAAAGATGATATGATTGTATAATGTGAAAAAATAATTGCAAGATAAAATGAACTTTTTATATAGCACTATGATTTTAAATTTTCTGTTGAGTCATATAAACTTGACAATTCTATGGATTAATAAATACTTTAAAAAAAAATTTTTATGAATTATCCCATCAACTTGAAAGAAAATGAAGTTAATTGGAAGTTAACTTGCGTTTAACTTTTTGGTACCGTCCCGGCCGATAGATGTCTGCACCAGTCTACAAAACAAAATTAACTGAAAATGTATTCAATTCTGCTTAAATATGGCTAAAAGTATTAAAATAATGCATTGTCATCGTGTTCTGAGCTATTCTAAAAGTTTCAAATGTCTAGCTAGTCGGGAAGTTAGTTAAAAATCGATTGCAAGATTTGTACTGGACAAACACACACACAAACAAACAAGAAAGCGAGTTCATAAAAACATGGTGATTAAGTATTATTGAAATTAAGTATGTGTTATTGTACTGAAAATTGATAATGTTCCCTATATGAAGTTTGTTTTGCAAATGAATACATGTATGCTTGTAAATACTTATACACTGCTGAAGTTGTTAATGTCTTTGTGCGTTTATTGAATTGTAATTGTGCATGTAAATTTGTAAACATATTTCAGTTGTTAGTGGAAATGTATTGTTGTTATAAGTATGTCTTAAAATGTTTAGGCGTACGTGGATACTTCTGTTTGGATATTTGTCAACAGAAGAATGTTGAAAATGCTTTGTATTACTGTAAAAATTGTACCTAATTTTTAAATACCTACTTATTTATTTAATTTGGCAATATAAGTAATTTTGTAACTATTTGGGGATTTCCCTTAGGAGTTTAGAGTTTTATTGTGGTGTTTGGCGTGGACAGATGTTTGACATGTCCAGTGCTACCAACTGGGGCTCTTTAGCAGGCTTGCTGTCGAGCGATTAGTTTTCAGATGTTCTGTATGCCGTAAGGAGGGACAGTGAATTTATTGAACTAGCCGCTGAGCGACCAGCATGGGAGCTTTTAGTTTTATATTTTCTTTTGCAAAACAACTCAACTGAAAGTAACATATGTAAGGAATGTTACCATTACCTGTCATCATAAATATACGTCACTAAGGGGTAGTGGAAGCTCAGCCATAAAATTTAAAATTATTGCTAAATTCACTATAAGGCTGATTCTAACACATCGTGATTGAAAAATGTGAATTTTCATTACTTCAGAACAAAGCTAAAGATAAGACTGAGGAACCCAACACCAATGATTTTTAAAATAACATCCCTCTCTGTATGTACAATCTTTCAAAATTAAGATATCTACACTTAATCATACCAAATAATAAGTTGTTGGGAAAATATCTTCACTTTTAAAATTGAGTAAAATTTCAGCAAGTACTAAAATATAGTGTGGATTACATCACTCTCTGTATGTACTATTGTTCACAATTGAGATATCTCCACTTAATCATATCAAATAATAAGTTGTTGGGAAAATATCTTCACTTTTAAAATTGAGTAAAATTTCAGCAAGTACTAAAATATAGTGTGGATTACATCACTCTCTGTATGTACTATTGTTCACAATTGAGATATCTCCACTTAATCATATCAAATAATAAGTTGTTGGGAAAATATCTTCACTTTTAAAATTGAGTAAAATTTCAGCAAGTACTAAAATATGGTGTGGATTACATCACTCTCTGTATGTACTATTGTTCACAATTGAGATATCTCCACTTAATCATATCAAATAATAAGTTGTTGGGAAAATATCTTCACTTTTAAAATTGAGTAAAATTTCAGCAAGTACTAAAATATGGTGTGGATTACATCACTCTCTGTATGTACTATTGTTCACAATTGAGATATCTCCACTTAATCATATCAAATAATAAGTTGTTGGGAAAATATCTTCACTTTTAAAATTGAGTAAAATTTCAGCAAGTACTAAAATATGGTGTGGATTACATCACTCTCTGTATGTACTATTGTTCACAATTGAGATATCTCCACTTAATCATATCAAATAATAAGTTGTTGGGAAAATATCTTCACTTTTAAAATTGAGTAAAATTTCAGCAAGTACTAAAATATGGTGTGGATTACATCACTCTCTGTATGTACTATTATGTACTATTGTTCACAATTCAGATATCTCCACTTATTCATATCAAATAGTAAGTTGTTGGGAAAATATCTTCACTTTTAAAATTGAGTAAAATTTCAGCAAGTACTGAAATATAGTGTGGATTGCAACTATGATATTCATAAAACTTCTTGATATACACAGTTGAGTATTTCAGAAGTAGGAGGTACTACAGTGACAGAATTAAAAGAACGGACTCTAGATAAACCTATATGCAACTGTCCATGACTAAACACTGGATTTGATAGGTCTAAACATATTTTATCAAAAGATCAGTGGTCGTAACAAATGTTGCCACTACACACACACGCGGTTTTAAATTACGGACAGCCGCTAATGTTTACATCCGGTAGTTGCAGCCGTTGCCATTCAGAGTGTAGAAATATCATCGATTTTTGTGCCGCATACCTACGCATTTTATATATATAGATATTCCCACACTCTCTATCATTGTTACGGAATATATGCTTATTTTGAATTTATATTATCGAACTTATGTTACGGAATATTTGAATTTACTAGTTGATACACGTCAAAACATGACGGCTAGATAGTAAATAAATGTACTAATACACAAATTATACTCAACACATCATTGCCAAATGTTGAAATTCATAATAATGCGCAGAAACAAATTAATGTGTTTAAGAGGCTTTGTGCTTAATGAGTTTCTAAAGCCAGATTTAAAAATTTCACTGAGCATGCGCAAAAAGCAACTTTTTTATTGCAAATTATCACTAATTAAACATCGCGAAATAAAAAATTTCCATGAGGTTTAATCGTATATTTCCCAAACATAATTATCATAAAAACAAAAAGGGCAGAGAGAGATCTAGAGAGACTCCTCGGAATAAACGTGTTTAATCATTAAAACATGTCACTAAGCATGCGCAGAAACAGTGAGTTTTTAAAGACAGATTTAAACAGGAGATTGAGTATGCGCAGAAATCAATTTTTAACTGTAAATTGTTGCTGATTAATAGAAATTGCGGTTAAAAAAACCAAATTTGACAAATCTACAGATTACATTCTTTCATTTAAGACCAAAATGAAGTAAATTGATGCAGTAGTTTTCTCTCACGGACTGCCCAAAAAGTCGGCTTAGCAACTTAAATGTATAGACGTTATGGAATATTTGCTTATTAAGAATTTATTTTGAATACGTGATTATATATGGAATGTATATAGTAATTAAATTGGATGTATATGAGGAAAATGTGGTAATGAATCTAGGTTGAAATGAGTGGGAAGTATTTAATGTATTTATTATGTTTGTACGAGTTGTACAAATACTTTGATTATTGAAGCCTAGTGGGGTTTTCTAGATTGAACCAATAATAAGCTGTAGTGTATCATGTGGAATGTAATTATTGTATGTAATTATTATTGTATGCAATTATTGTATGTATTATTGTATGTAATTATTGATTGTTTTAAGTCTGGACAAGCGCTATAGATATCATGCATAGATTAATTATGCATAGTGTATAAAATATAATGTAAATTTAGTTAACAATAAAATAGGCAACCAGAAACGGGATGGAACAAAAGCAGTGCAGTCATTCAAAATTTTGATAGATAGTTAGATTAGAAAAAGTAGAGAAGAAGAAAATTGTTAGTATTCCGGCTTGGAGGTGTGAACGTGATATGCTAGCTCCCTGTGCAGATTGCTAGCGTGACGATCGGGCATCAGTTAATATATTGCCGTATAAGCTAACGCTGAGGTCGGCGTAAGCTTTTGAACTTACCACTCTCTGTCATTGACAACTACAACAGTTTGAAGCATACACTTTATTACTTTCTCCTTGGTGTCTCTATTGACAACTGGTTTTGCATTAGTGAGTATAAACGTAACTTAAACAGAGATGCCACAATGTATCACACAGGCTAAATTTTTGTGTTTGACACCGTTGTTTGAAGTTTCAGCTGCAGAACTAGACAAAGGAGAGATGCGTCTGGATCACATCTGAAAAAAATGAAACCATTGCTTAAAAAAAGGTTTAAGTATCAAAATCTGTTATAAGTGTCTAAAATTAAAACTCGAGCTTTAAAAAATTGAATTAAAAACCTGTAACCTTTGCGTTCCGTTTTGCTTTACGTCCTGGTTGGTTGGCTGTTTGGGATTTTTTGGCGCAAGATGCAGGATGGACAATCTGCGCCAAACACAAGACATTAGTAGAACATGAACTAAATCAAGGTGGTAAAAAACAACGGTGATTGTAAAACGCGTGTAAAGGCGGTAACAACAATAAAATATAAAGGTGTATAAGAAATGAAACATACAGATGGGATAAAAACAAAGATAAATAAAGGTGATAAATGTAGTCAAATATGAAAGTGATAACAACAGTAATATAAGGAAGGGATAAAAATAGTGTCAGTAAATCACAACAGTTATGTCCATCTAATAAATTTAATAAACAAGCGGAAACAGTTTAAGACAAAGGTTTTAAACTGGTGATTAACAGATTTTCGAGATTTGAGTAGCGCAATACCAAAACCAGCTGTAGCCCTCTCAAACGATTTTGAGTTATTTAAAAAACACTGTTAGTTATTTTGCAATAATAAATCTTTGTATGGTTTTGATGTAAAAAAAAACGTATTAAATTCATGTTGTTGCCTGCAAATAATCTGTATAATGTAGGGAAAGCATAGACAATTATCTATATAAATTAAAGAAAGACTTTGTCGGTTGGCTGAACAATTCCGGGTAGACCGTTTCCGGTATGGCATCCGTTACGAATTTCGGCCATGTTTGAAAATGTCGAAATCAATGTTTTTTTTTTCATGAAAGTACAGGGTGGGCATAAAAAAACTTTGCCGATATATGGACCTCTAGCGGCTGTTCCGCTCAACTGATAGAGAGGAGATTTCAGATATAAATATTCAGAGGTATAAGCTCAGGATTCTGTGAACGGCAACCAAGTGGAGCTCCCGGGTACGGTTATAGGTACAGAAACTCGAAATTTTCGAAGGTCAACGCCCACTTTTTCCCATCGCAAAATGCTCAGCGGATGCGAAAACCCTAAAGAGCGTAAAACGGATGCGTTAAGCACGCTGAAAAAAACAGCTCTGCTAACGGCCTGTGATTGCACCCATGTGGAAAATATGGAATCCAAATAGAAGTTTTCTTTTGTCCGATATGTGTTGTCATCAGTGATTGGTGCCTTGCCTCTGTCATATGCAAATTTCCTCCGTGTGCCCCGATCGTGTTTTTATTGGCCGTTCGAATAAGTGTTTTGTGCGTGCATAACGCTTCCGTTTTTTGTGATACACGTACCATTCCAACGCTCTTTAGGGTTTTTGCATGAACTGAGCATTTTGCAACGGGAAAAAGTAGGCGTTGCCATTCGAAAATTTCGAGTTTCAGTACCTATAACCGTAACCGTGAGCTCCACTTGATTGCCGTTCACAGAATCCTGAGCTCATACCTCTGAATAACTATATCTGAAATCTCATCTCGATCGGTTGACCGGAACAGCCGCTAGAGGTCCATATATCGGCAAAGTTTTTTTATGACCACCCTGCACATAAATGTTATATATTTGGAAAGAGCTTTAAAAACTGATAATTTTTTCTGCGTGCACTTATTCTGTTAATTTAATAATTTTAGAGATATTTCAATTCTAAATGCATACTCCACCCATCACAACTGGCCGTACAAAACGTAATCCGCCATGTTTTTAAAGTTAAAATCAATGTATTTTTTTTCATGAAAGTACATAAATTTTACATATTTCCTCGTAGAAAGAGCTTTAACAGCTGATATTTTTTTTGCGTTAACTTAATCTGTTACTTCAATAGTTTTAGAATTATTTGGATTTTAATGAGGCGTCTCTTGTGAGATTATCCATCTTTGATCATCTAAAGAATGCGTGATTCATTCACAATGTCATTCTCACTAAAAAATGAATCACTGAAAAGAAATGTTTCATTATGTGTCTAATTTTTAATTCTTTTTTAATTTTTATACTTTTAATTCAAACTTTTTAATCATAAATAGATCATTTGAAGATGTACTCATTTTTTTGGGGAATTTTTTGGCAATTAAGAGTGAAAAAAAATTTGAATGCCGTCTGTCTGATGGACGGATTGCCTGAGCGAAGCTGGGCGAAGCCCGGCTAGTATTTAAAGAAATCAAATTCACATAACTTGTTTTGCACCTGTCGGTTGGATACAACCGTTTTTGGAAATGAACTGCCTGCCATTTTGAAGCTTCTAACTGCAGTTTCAATAATCATTTCCAAGTCATTATCTAAGTCATTATTTAAAGTACAGTATTATTTGAGCTTGGGCCACTCAAATATGGATCCATATTAAGCTAGAAAATTAACGGAAACTGAAAGGAATGACGAGAAAAGCATGCAGTAGGTTATAAACTTTAGAACAACAAGCTAATAAACATGTGGAGAAATTGACTTCTATTTTGTAAATACAAAACATAATATGTTGATGATCATGGTAGAAAACACAACGTTATTTAATTTCTGTAATATTTACATTAAGTTAAAACTAATATTACTATATTAAATACTCCACTATTGAAACTAAAGTGCATCTAATAGGTTAGTGAGGGACAGTGCAGGATTTACGTATAAGCTACACAAGCTATAGCTTAGGGCCCCCAAAAAAATTATCCCAGTCAATTGTCATATATACTTAAATATACTGCAGCATTATCATCAATATATTAGACATAGTCAAACCCATGGTTCAGCGGAACACGACAGTCTGACACACCAGGATCTGTATAGGGCAGAGGTGGGGAACCTTTTTACAATTATAGGCTACATGTAAATAAGGTAGTAATAAAGGAGGCCGCATAAGTTGATGAACCTATAAATGCGACTTTTATGAAATTATTATAGTTAGATATAGTTTTAACAATTTGGTGCATTATATAGAAAAATAACAAAAAAAGACTAAGTCCTTATTTATTTATTATTTTACATAAAAAGTTATAATATAAAATATTTTTGTATTCACATAAGGATAAAAAATTGTTATAACATTAATCATTAACTATAATTTTTTTTTTTGCAGAAAAGATAATACGTTTTAACGTACATGGAGTCAGTCATAACAATAATAGTAAGAAAATAGTTTTTGTGTAGAGATCATATAACATGTCTGGTAGTATTGCTAAGAAACTCTGAGCATTAAATTACATATAAAGTGTTGTTAAAGTATCATACAATCAAGGTAAACGAAGCTCATTTGGATAAATATACAATTGTAGCGACTTTAGACAACAATTTCAAAATGTCAACTTTATTTTGGCCGATACTGTACATACATTCATGCCGTTCTTTATTTAATTCTATTGATTTGGAAATTGTTGTAATCTATATAATTAAATATTAATTAATACAAGTGCTAGCTTTTATGAAGGCCGCAAGAGAAGATCACGGAGGCCGCATGCGGCCTCAAGGCCATGCGTTCCCCACATCTGGTATAAGGTAATATTTAACGATCTTGTCCAATCAGCATTCCCTAATGTAGTAGAAATTTTAAGATTGTTTCTTAGTATGGTGGTTGCAAATTGCACTGGAGAAAGATCTTTTTCTCAGCTGAAGAGGATATAAAATGAATTTAGAACAACAATGACTCAAGATAAATTATGTTCCCTCAGTCTCATATGCATATAAAGTGTCAAACTACGCAGTTTATCATTCGATGATGTCATCAATGACTTTGCTCTGGCAAAGGCAAGAAAGACAATATTTTAGTTTAATATAATTCCTTAATCCTTATAACATGTTTCAAGAGATTTGATAATAAGCTTTTGTAATTTGTGCCTTTTAAAAGAACATTTGTTTCTTTTTAGCAGAGTTTGCATTTTTAAGTTTGTTATGAATAAAAATGATTTCAAGTTAAAGATTTATTTTTTTTCACTATCTATATACTTCCTAATTGTATTTTAGTTTAACCCTCTAGGTATCCGAAATCATATATGGCACTGACATAGATTATATGGATTTATAAAGGGCCCCATATCTCAAATAGCTTAGGGCCTTATCAAGTCTAAAACCGGCCTTGGTGAGGGATTAAACTGGTTTTGCTACTGCATTTAGAAGGCAGCAATTATTGTTTGTGGGATGTTACTTATTTTGGAACTGGCATTTGGGATATAACTGGTCTTGAATCGTTCATCCTTATTCTTTATTTATTTTCAATGGGATTGAGCTTATTTTTGAAGTTTCTCAACTTGAACATGTAGCAGATGAATAGAAGTATCCATAGCAACTAAAATCTTTTTGATTTTTATGGATATAACTGGTTTCCGCATTGGACTACTCATTTGATTTCCTTACAGGTGAATAGCTGCAGCAAAGGGGTTAAAAGAAGGGGATTTGATCTGAGAAGTTACGCAGAAATAAACTACCTGTTCTGAGTGGAAAATTCATATTGTCAAATCACTGTTTACTGTTTTTGCCTCCAAAACTCACGCGTATAGAGATATTTCATAAGGGCCTGTTCACATAGGAGTCCGTTGCGTAGCGTTAAGGAAAAGATGACGTTGAGACGAAAAGAAACCAATCATAGGCGTTAAAAATTTCATTGCTAATCGTTTGGAGGCCTATGATTGGTTTATTTTCATCTCAACGTCATCTTTTCCTTAACGCAACGCAACGGACTCTTATGTGAACAGGCCCTATCTTCATATCAAGAATTCGTTAAAAAATTTCGAATCACAATGTTGACAAAAAAAAAATTCATTTACGTAGTAGAATGAAGACACGGAAGGTGAGACCGACAAAAAAAAAATATTTGTAGCATTACAAATAAGAATAAAATAGATTGATTCGATTTCCACGTGGGTTTTGGCATGAGTCATTAATTTAACACATCTAACGATGAACATGATTCATCTGATTTTGATGATGCCTCTGTCAAACTGATAAGACCTTGAAATAAAAATCTTTATCGCAAAACACGTTGTGGTGGGCATTAGAATTTGCAGTATTTCGGAATTATGCAGGTTCTTTCCCCGCCATATGCAGATTTCACGATCGTGACTTAGCTGCGTGTTGTCAGTCAAGCTCCGCCTTCCGCACGTGCCGAGTAGGATTTAATAATACACGGATGGGCGCATAGGAAGGAATTCCGGAAGGACGCATCGTCCTGCCGGAAGGGCGCATCTTCCCCACCTTATAGAAAGTTTCCCGTCCGTCTGACAGGATGGACAGTACTGCCACGAGAAAGTGCCCAAACTTTTAAGCTAAGGCAAAAAATTCCAAAATATTTTAGTTTCGACATTTTTTACGAAACTTTGAAAAATTTGGAAGTTTGCTACCTAAATGAAGCGCGTTTAGCTCCTAAAACCTACTTGAAGTCTCCCAGCACATGCGTTTTTGACAACTTCCCTTCCTCGTACAAATTTTTAAGTTCGAAAATCGAACTCAGCGGGAAAAAATAGGCCGAATTGAAAAAAAAAGGAGGGAAAATATGGGAACTTTGAATTTTTTTGCGATAAAAAAGTAGCTGTTTTCTGTGCTAACCACAAAGTGTTGATTTTTCTCATTTCCAGACACGATGCCAGAACCGATAGTACAAGAAGTATACGTATTTTTGCTGCGGCCACAAATTTTGATGGCTCAAACACCGACAATGCTTTGAGTAGAAGCATAGGCGTAGCGTACTTCTAACATTTGGGTGGGGGGCACGAATTGAATTCAGTTAGGGCCCTCCTCAGCGCATTGACTACCGGACGGTCCTTATAATATGAAATATTATGATTTTTTAAAAAAATTGAATAACAATAGAGTTGATATTTGAGTAGTATTTAAAAGTTATACAATGAGAAATATAAATATAATATAAATAAAATGAAAAAAGATACAAAGAATCGAATTTTTGTTACGTATTGTATCATTGTTAAAAACTATGTTGAGACTAAAGACATAATTGGAATTTTTAGTTTCATAGTTTGAAAAAGCGGGAAAAAAACCCAAAGTTCTTAAAAGTTTTCTACGATTTTCCGATTTTAACTGAACTTCTATTAACGTTTTAATTTATTTCAAGTTAAGTTGGGGGGGGGGGGGACAACGAACGATACGCCTATGAGTAGAAGTGAATCCAGTAGTAATTTCGTAAACGCGAAGTGTTATGGTGTGATTTCTACTAAAAATAAATATGCTCGAGTTACCTTTGTTCCTCATGCATAAATACAATGTTTCACTTCTCTTTTAACCTTGTCTATTTTATGAAGCTTTCTGCTACACTTTCACTTTTTACCATGTTTTTATTAACTCGCTTTCTTCTTTGTGTGTGTGTTTGTCTCGTACAAATCTTACAATCGATTTTTAACTAACTTCCCGACTAGCTATATATTTGAAACATTTAGAATAGCTCAGAACACGATGACAATGCATTTTTAAAATACTTTTAGCCATCTTTAAGCAGGATTAAATTCATTTTCAGTTATTTTCAATAAATTTTGTTTTGTAGACTAGTCCAGACATCTATTGGCCGGGACGGGAACCAAAAGTTAAACGCAAGTTAAGTTCCAATTAACTTTATTTTCTTTCAAGTTGATGGGATAATTGGTCAAAAAAATTTTTTTTAAGTATTTATTAATACATAGAATTGTCAAGTTTATATGATTCAACAGAAAATTTAAAAACATGGTATATAAAAAGTTCTTTTTATCTTGTAAATATTATTATTCATTTTTTAAAACTTAATGTAGAATATATACCGAAATCAGAAGCATAGATGCCATAAAGGTGACGATTTTGGCTTGTCCCGCCAAGTACAGCTGGAAGGAATGACGTCCTACCGGAAGGACCTTAGACATAAACGGACGTCCTGATGGCAGGACGCAGTGATCAAAACAGGCCCATGTCAAAAGGGCTTCCGGGAGGACCTTATAGCAGGTCTTTTGCCTGTACGTTCTGTGGTTAAAGTCCATTTTCAATTCAAGGTCTTCTTTAGTGTGATAGCTCTGCTTCAAAAGATTGGTAGAAGTCGGGAAAAATCGGATCGAATCCCGACAAGTGCCATTAAACACCTCCGCGTCTAGGCTGGGGAAAGTGTCTCTCTATGATGTCACAGAGGATGGGAGCGGGTACGATCCTCCCATATGCCGCTCCTGGTGCAAATTGCGGTGGCACCTGGCTAAATCGGACTCGACCCTTTTTGTGCCATTATACGCCGGATCCGCAACCCTCAACCCGCTAGCCTATAGGGACCTGGTATGGAATAATTTCCGGCATTAGAAACAACAACATACTATTTAGTGCTTGCTGACGGAAAAGAAAATTTCGCTGTGTTTGCCCACATCAAATGAGGGTTAGTGTCCACACCTCTCACATCCTGGGCTCGGGTTCGAATTCTGGCTTAGGTATGGACACTTTTGTGATGTCACCTCATAGGGACTGGTTGATTTACTTAAAGTTCCCATTATGATGTAGCCATCAAAATGCGTTCATCTGATTTTGATGACACTTCTGTCAAACTGATGACATCGAATTGAGAATCTTGATCGCCAAACACTCTTAATTTTTGTGGCGGACAACAGTGTTTGCAATATTTCGGTATTAATCGGTTTTCCTACACCACATGCAGATTTTTCGCTCGTGACGGAGCTGTGGGATGTCAGCCAAGCTCCTCCTTCCGCACGTGCAGAGTAGAACTTAAAGACCACCTTAACTTCATGGTTCATTTTACCGTGAAAGCTGTGCTACAAAAGATTATAGCAGCATTGGTAGGAAAATCACCACATTTTAATTTAACAAGACATGCTATTTAGTATTATTTGATGAATAAAATTTTTTAGGGGTACTTCCTTTTTATGGCGGCCTGGGCGAGAAAAGGGAATTGGCGAGTTTCCGCCATGGCGAGAAACAAACGGCTACCGGTATATACATGCCATTCACTCAATATATACACTACACAATTTATTTAATATATACATACAGGAGGAATTTAATATAAATTTGCATTTATTATTTTATTTAATACAATTTTGTAAGTAATCTATTTAACATTTTCCTTACGGGGTGGGATAGCATGTATCCCAAGAATATGGGCCCAAGAATGAATATATAATATATATATATATATTGTTGTCTTCACTTTAACTTGGCCGGAAATGTCCACTATAGTGTGGTTGTATTTTACCGTCCGTTTCGTGCATACGTAAGAGATAAAAAGGGAGGCTTATTAATTATAAAACAAATAATTCATTCAGCAGCGTTAGAGCATGACCGCTCTCTTTCATTTCTTTTCTACATCTCCTCTCTTAACACATCACCAGCTCTCACAGCGCCATCTCACCAAACTTGGCAAGCAAATAGCTTTAACAATATATATATATATATATATATATATATATATATATATATATATATATATATATATATATGTATAACATTAAAAATCCCATAACACTTTTAAATTCTAATTTATTCTAAATTCCCTGTGGCGTTCGAGCTAATTTCGCTTTTGATTCTAAGTTCTAATACCCCTCGGGCGAGAAATATTAAATGGCGGCCCATTACTCGAAAACTGAACATGCGTAGCGTGGGGTGTACATTTAACTGCTTTAGCGGAATAGTCACGCCTTTTCCTAACTTTTAACCAATTAACCTCTACTGCGATCACATGGCGAGATAAGTCTATTTAAGACCTGGCATCATGTAGGTGTATGCTGTTTCCGTTCTGTACATTGCCCTGAGAAGCTGTATTTCCGGGCTTCTTATTCAATGAAATTTAATTGCTAATCTACTGTCTCGCGGTTTATTCTGCGGTTATCTTAATCTTAAATCTTCACTGTGACATGGGGAACCCAAACATCTTTTTAATTCGTTATTCCGGAGCAGGGTCCCCATGCCATTACACACACACACACACACACACACACACACACACACACATATATATATATATATATATATATATATATATATATATATATATATATATATATATATATATATATATATATATATATATATATATATATATATATATATTCAGTCTTGGGCCCGTATTCTTGGGATACATGCTATCCCAACCCGTAAGGGAAAGGTTAAAGCAAGCAACATATATAACGGACCCGGGGTAGACTAATGGCAGTGCTGCGACTTTCGGTATTGAAAGTGTTCGGATCTAATACCGACAAGCGCCATGGAATACCGCCGTTTCTAGGCCGGATAAGGGCATGTTCTATCCGTAGACTGTAATGTCCTTCCACGAGGTCACTGAACAGGGGAAAGGTACGATCCCAAAATATGTCACCCCGGGAGGCGCTCGATAAAAATGGAGGTGGATCCCAGGGAGCAATATTGAGTCATTTGAAAGGTGCTCCCAGATTAAGGCTGCTGGGTACCAACCCTATCGGATTCGATAACCCCAGTGTTAACCTATGGAGAAAATGTGTCCACTATTCACTGCTACATAAGAGCTGATAATCCAATATAAATGGTATTTTCAGATAGCCTGAATTTTTTTTCACATTGCAACAGGATTCATTTTATAAATTTCGTCCAACAAAGGAATTTAAGATCGTTTAGACACTCTACCAGATTTTTCACCCGAATAATTTAAATTTTAAAATATTATGTGGGTTTAAAAAAACGAAAAATTTCTTTGCCTAATACGGAGTACAATTTCTTATCTTAAATCTTTCAGTCGAAGTCGGCAATCCTTGGACACATTTCTCCATAGGTTAACATGGAGGTGAGCAAATCCAATAAGGTTAGTACACAGCAGCCTTAGAAGTAGTCAACAAATACGGCAGTTCTGTGCGAATATCTCAAGACAAGTGCCACCGCATTAGCTCCCCGAAATAAATAAATAAATGAATAAATAAATAGATAAATAAATGATATAAATAAATAAAATACACTAAGCTCTAAGTTTTTTTTTCTGATAAAATATCGCGTCCTGTTTACGTATATTTTCAAATTTAGTGAACTTTTTTTTAACCTTTCCGTAACATTTAGTTCCAATTTGGTTGGTTGGTTGGTTTGTTGTTTGCACTTTAATGACGCAAGATCCCGGAAGGACAAGCTGCGCCAAACACGTGTCAAGGTCAGAACCAAAACGCATATATAAAATTACTAGCTGAAAACCCGCACTTCGCTACGGAGTACATTCAAATAAAATTCAATAGTCAATGTATGCAATTAATGGCAAAAAAAATAAATATATATATTTATAATAAATACGACGATCAATGTATACAATTGATGTAAATATATATATATATATATATATATATATATATATATATATATATCGTAAGGGATATTTTTAAAGACAAAATAATGTAGATGAAAATATCAAAATTGAATCTAATAGGACATACTCAAGAATATAGTATACAGTTAATAAAGTACAGTTTGAGGAACATATCTTTTACTTTATTTTAATATTTTTTTGGATAATGTCCAATCGTCTGCTGCATTAGAAAGAAAAAAAATATTTCTTTTGTCTATTTCGTTGTTATCACATGACGATAAATTTATTTAAAGTACCAGAAAAAGAAATCACGTGATCAGCATTTAATAAAATAAATTCTAAAAATTAATCTTTAAAAATTCACCAAAAATCAGAAAATGGAGGTAAAGATTCGAAAAAGATTTCATTTTAAAGGAATTATTATGATCTTTCTAGTGATATAAATTTTATAACCCTCAAATTATTATTTTAAATGCAAACTTAAAAAAAGCTACGAACACATCTTAAAAATTTAATTTTAAAAAATAAGAAGAATTTTTCAAAAATCTGTCTTAATGCACCCCTACACCATAAGAAGAATCGCCATGCAAAATTTCAGGCCGTTAAGTCCAGCGGTTTGGTCTGTGCGTTGTATGTCAGTCAGTGAGTCAGTCAGTTACGGAACGGTTTTATATATATAGATTAAGTAAACACAGCACATAACAATAGTATAAAAAATGCGATAAGAACATTAAAGGTAAAAACAGTCATAAATGAAAAAAAAGTTTCGAATTGCGTATGACAATGTTTTTAACTGTCAAATATAAAGAAATGGTATTATAAATATGCATGGGTAATTACCTCAACATTATCCTTGTTGTATATTTTTAGATAGAAATGCCTCCCGATAAAACTGTATCTCCGTCTACAGAACACTACACGAGTCAGTATCACGAGTTTAAATTCATACCCCAGCTACATTGAGTTGTGTTT
The DNA here is from genome assembly GCA_907164885.2 of Dolomedes plantarius. NCBI lineage: Eukaryota > Metazoa > Arthropoda > Arachnida > Araneae > Dolomedidae > Dolomedes > Dolomedes plantarius. The sequence continues at coordinate 38,814,533 of OU015503.1, read as the reverse complement.
CTATCCTATTGTATTATCTAGGGGTACGTAAATTTCGCATGAAAAATATCGAAATTTCGCAAAAAAATATTACAATATATAAAACTTCACATTTAGTCGCAAATATATATATATATATATATACAGTGGAATCTCGATGTATCGTTCCCCGAACGATCGTATTCCCGTATGTATCATTCATTTCATCCAGTTCCAAATAAATTCCATAGGAAACAAGCAAAAACAGACCACATGGATCGTTCCTCGATCCATCTTTTTCCCGCAATATTCGTTCAGAATATCGCAGATTTATATTAATTTATCGGATCGATCTTTTTTTCATCATAACTGAACCTGAAATATGAATGTCTAGATTGAGCTAGAATGACGCTCTAATTAAACAATGAGCAGAACATTTGAGATGCACAGTCTCGTATTTTTGTTCTCTCCTGTTTAGCTGGTTTCGTGTTATCGTACCACTCCGATTATTTCTTCGTCGTTGGTGTTCCTTAATTTTTTAGTCTCTGGAGTATCCTATTTTCGGCTACTCATTCCAAATCCTCCGACTATTCAACATTTCTGTTCTTATCAGCAATGGCTCACAGTCAGCCGACCTGAGCGGTTTCTGCTGCCCTCTGGCTTTTCTGTTCGCCTTGGGATGGAGGCGCTCTGCTGTTTGGTCTAGGGTGTGAGAAGTTTCTGATTGCTGCAGTTCTACACTGGCCGATGAGTGTTTCACCCGGAAGCAGAACTTTCTGGTGGTCTTATGCCGGACCCCATGAAGTGCAATAGAATGGTTCTAGTTACAAACGATTCACGGCTGCCGCTTCTTTATACTGTAACGTATTCCTGCGATTTGTGTCAAAAGCAGACACTTAGGTAGCGTCACAGGTTACGTGCAAGGTAGACAGCTTACTAAAATAGAGACTTTTAAGATCATGAGGATTTCAGTTTTATTTAATAAACACGGTTAGGCCGCGATCTCGAATAATATATATACAAAGCAGTCCATAGAAGTTGGAGTAGAAAACGTGGATTGTCTCTCAAGGATGGAGCACACTGTCGCTAAAACGAGGTGACGAACCGCTGGTCAGGTCACAGAAAAAAAGGGCCCGCACTCGTCCACTGGAAGCTAGCAGCTTCTCTGAAATAACACAATTGGGGAGATCGAGTTCCGATCGGTTTCCCCGACTTTTCTCGGTGAAAAAGGGTCTTCTCACGTAGAGGGCAGAGCCTCACAAAAAAACAAGTCACTTAAAAGTGCGTGGAGCTAGGAGATCAGGTATCACCCCTAAGCTCTCTAAGGAATAACTCTCCGCACAAAAAAACTCTGGTCTTCAAGCCCTCGTCGGCTTCTTTTAAAAACTTGATCCCTGGCGGAATTCTTTCTAGCCTCCTCTCTATAGCTCGCTCCGGATAGGCTGAGCGTCTAGCCGTGCGCAAAAAACGATGCCGATTATTACATCTTCATTGCCCGCTGACTCATTAGCGAACTCGTTTCAGGGCGTAAACTGTCATTGTCGGCCACTGTCAAAATATGGCGCCAGACTGTCTCCTCTTTTCATCCCAGGAATGCGTCCCGAAGAGGTGCCTATTGTGGTCCTCTTCCACCCGCGGGGTCTGCCATTCTTTAGCATCGGCTCACGGCTAGCGGCGATTTTAATGGTGTTCCTACTCGCCTCGAGGGAGGGAAATTGCCACAGCCCCTCCCCCTTTGAAGAGATTTTGCGGTTCTGCAAAATCTGAAAATCAAGGGTTAGGTACAGGTATCTTACTTGTATTCCATCTCCAGAGGCATTCCTAACAATTTTAATTTATGCATCAACTTCTAGGTTAAGTTTACTTATTCATGTTACACTTAATTTACAATAAAAAACATTTTACACTAACACAATACCTCAATTAAAACATTAAATGTCATTTATATTTACAGAAACACAAAAAAACATTCATATTTACAACACTATCTTAGGTTTAGAGGTTCAACTAAAAAGAAAACTTTATCTTATCACAATTTCTTAATTTAAAAACAATACACTGAATTACAAATATAATAAGGAAAAAATGTTACAATTCAAGTAAATTTAGCTTATTCCGCTCTACTGAGACAGTCAGCATGTTTGTTTTGTGATCCTGGCCTATGAACAATCTTATAATTAAATGGTTGCATAGCTAGAGACCACCTCATATGCCTATGGTTGTTACCGGCATTATTTTTTTCCTATTCGCTGACACGGGTCGCAAGATTTTACGAACATCTCCGCGTCTTTGGTGCACTGGGGCCAATAATAATAACGCAATAGCTCATTTTTCGTTCTGAGGACCCCCATATGTCCCCGTAATCCCTCGTGAGTCAAAATTAAGATTCTGGCTCGAAGACATTTAGGAATGACTAACTGCCTCCGTTCTTTGCCTCTGTGATCCGTGGATCTTCTGAACAACAACCCTTTTTCAACCAAATATTCGGTTGTGGTTTTATTTTTAACCCTATTCCAGAGGGGCTTTAGTTCTTTACACCTCTCTTGCTCTTTTCGGAAAATTTCTGAGCTTACACCCGCTAAATCCATTTCTGCGCTCCCTTCTCCCGGGGGCAGTACTAATTCGCTCTCGACCTGGACCGTTCCCTCTTCACTCTGATCAGTTTCGGTTTCAACTCCTACGGCAGGAATTGAATTTTCTAGTTTTTCTCCTCGACTTACTATGGCTAGCGACCGGTTTCGCGTAACGATGCCGTTCACGGACTGGGGTTCGCTTTTGAGCCTCTCTACGAGTTCCTGGGTGTAATTTCCCATTAAGTAATGGTTCATTCCTACTGACTTTCCTACCACGGCTGCTTTCGTGAGCAGATCCCCATATTTCTCACTTTCTATTCGCACTCTAGCGACCGGTAAACTCCGCAATTCATTTTCTAAGGCTGTGCGGACCCATACCCTTTCTCCGGTAAAATCTGAGGCGTTTATTAATTTAATAGGGGCTAGATCAAAACTCGAACCACTGTCCCTGAGAATGGTGGTCTCGATACCGTTTATTTTTGCCTTACTTAAGTATGGCTTGAACACTGGTTCAAAGATCTCCGCAGTAGCTACACTGTTTACACGCTCGGCAGTTTGCCTGTGTAATTCGGGGCACTGAGGTCTCAGATGATCGGTCGACCCACACTGATAACAAGCCGGGGGCTTACGTTTTTCGAACTCGCGTGTGCGCCAGTTATTCCCACCTGATCCTTGGCTCCTCCCGTTAAAAGAGTTAGACCTTTCCCAGTCTCCCTTTTTATCCTCATTTATCTCCTCGGCGATTTTGGGTTTCTCCGCCGCCTTTTTCTCTGGTGGTTTTAAATTAAGGGGTTTTCTGATAGTGCGCCTTGTCGCTTCATATTCGTCCAATTTTTTCACTAAGATGTGAGGGTCCACTATAGCTCCCCATTCATCCAAAAAATGTTCTCGGATTTCCGCCGGGACGCGTTTTTTAATCTGGTCTGCAACCATGAGATTCTTAAGGGCTTCAAAATCTTTTACACTTACCCCTTCAAGCCATCCCTCTAAATAATTTCTCAGCTCGAAAATTAAATCTTTCCATAGGGCACCTGGCCGCCTCTGGTGTTCATTTAGTTTAACTCTAAAAGTCTCCGGACTTAACTTAAAACGGCTCAGAAGTAATTTCTTTACCTGATCGTAATCATCTGCTACCTCAACGGGTTCGCGAATAATTATTTCAGCGATCTCCGTGGGTAATAATGAAAGCAAATGCATCATTCGTTCCCCGTCTTCAACCTGTGCTTTTCGTGCCTGACGTTCAAACAGGGTTAGGAAGAGAGAAATGTCCGATTTATCCGGATCATATTTCTGCATTAGGGTTTTGAAATTTCGTACGGGCCTAGCGCTCTCATTCTGGGACGAAGCTACGCTGGCGGTTTCGGCTGCATGAGTCAACCGCAACCTTTCCAGTTCAAATTCTCTTTGTCTAGCTTCGCGTTCTAATTCTAAGTGTCTAAACTCGGTTTTTTCGCGCTCTTCTTTAATGATTTTTATTTGAGCCCTAACACTCTCTTCATCATACCTTGCACTCCCCAAAATTCTGTCGTATAGGTCACATTTCCTATCGTGATCCTCGAAATCAATCCCTAGATCATCTGAAAGAACCTGGAGATCTTCCTTCTTATAAGTCATTAAAAATGCCATTTTTCCTATCTCAATATAACCCAATTACACTAGTCCAAAACCAATTCTCCAAAATAATACACTCTAATACGATACGTTAATAAAGAATAATAAAAATGCACTTTTCTTAATTTCTAGCACAAATACACTTAATACTCAAAACACAATATGCAATCTCGGTTCAATAACATGTTATACAATTCTACTCAGAAAAAATTTCATCTAATACATTTCCCCACAATAACATACATACACTTGCAAAAAATTCTATGTTTTCAATAGATACACTTTACTAAATTTTGTAACACTTCGCGACTTGTTCATAAACCAGATCACAAAACCACAAGTCTCGAATTTCTCGGACTCAAAATAAAATATACTTAACGAGCTGATGCTCAAACGTTTCTCGAATTTCTCGAGTTATCTTAACTAAGGAGTTAATTATAAAAAACACAAATATTCTGTCGACTTTCTCGACGGGTAATTAACTTAAGAGTTAATATTTAAAAAACACAAATATTATGTCGACTTTCTCGACGGGTAATTAACTTAACAGTTAATATTTAAAAAACACAAATATTCTGTCGACTTTCTCGACGGGTAATTAACTTAACAGTTAATAATTAAAAAAAAACACTTCAAATACACATTTGCCTCTAGAGAATGAAAAAACAAGTACCTGTCCTCGAAGCTTGCTTCTCTAATCGGGGATGTTGGCTTTCTTGGCTCAGTAGGAATGGCTCCACACTAGTCACAGTTTTTATGCACTCTTGAAAGTTCAAACTATCGTACGCGCACACACTCACAGTCTTGTAAAATCACTCTCTAAAGCTGGATTCATCCGTTGCTGCCACCATTCTTCTATTATTAGTATAGCTGTAACGTATTCCTGCGATTTGTGTCAAAAGCAGACACTTAGGTAGCGTCACAGGTTACGTGCAAGGTAGACAGCTTACTAAAATAGAGACTTTTAAGATCATGAGGATTTCAGTTTTATTTAATAAACACGGTTAGGCCGCGATCTCGAATAATATATATACAAAGCAGTCCATAGAAGTTGGAGTAGAAAACGTGGATTGTCTCTCAAGGATGGAGCACACTGTCGCTAAAACGAGGTGACGAACCGCTGGTCAGGTCACAGAAAAAAAGGGCCCGCACTCGTCCACTGGAAGCTAGCAGCTTCTCTGAAATAACACAATTGGGGAGATCGAGTTCCGATCGGTTTCCCCGACTTTTCTCGGTGAAAAAGGGTCTTCTCACGTAGAGGGCAGAGCCTCACAAAAAAACAAGTCACTTAAAAGTGCGTGGAGCTAGGAGATCAGGTATCACCCCTAAGCTCTCTAAGGAATAACTCTCCGCACAAAAAAACTCTGGTCTTCAAGCCCTCGTCGGCTTCTTTTAAAAACTTGATCCCTGGCGGAATTCTTTCTAGCCTCCTCTCTATAGCTCGCTCCGGATAGGCTGAGCGTCTAGCCGTGCGCAAAAAACGATGCCGATTATTACATCTTCATTGCCCGCTGACTCATTAGCGAACTCGTTTCAGGGCGTAAACTGTCATTGTCGGCCACTGTCAAAATATGGCGCCAGACTGTCTCCTCTTTTCATCCCAGGAATGCGTCCCGAAGAGGTGCCTATTGTGGTCCTCTTCCACCCGCGGGGTCTGCCATTCTTTAGCATCGGCTCACGGCTAGCGGCGATTTTAATGGTGTTCCTACTCGCCTCGAGGGGGGGAAATTGCCACAATACTATCACACAATAACCGGTACCGAAAAGAATGCAATTTGCAACACAGAAGAAATATTGTTTACTTGTGGAGAGAAAACCTCCAAAACACAAACGAAGATTAAGTACTTTTATTTGAATCAAAATTCCTGTGCATCTACGTGTATTTCGTTTTTTATCATTTTTATCTTGGATTTCAGTACAACTTTGTAATTTTACCTTCAGTTTCACTACAGGTATGTATGTATTTATGTATGTGAGTAAATATATTTCAGAGATATCAAACTTTAAGGTATGTTAATACTTTTTGTATGTTCCCGCATCTATCGTTTTCCCGCATCCATCGTATAGTTCAGTCAGTCCCTTTGAAAACGATAGATCGAGATTCCACTGTATATATATACTGCTCAAAACAATTAGGGGAGCACATGGTTTTAACGAAATTACGCAAATACACCAATAAGTATCATAAAATAAATCATCCATAATTTAAAGCTTAGCAGGAAACAGAAGAATAAAACTTCATATGGAAATCAAAGTTAATGACGTCAAAAACCAGAAAAAGATCATAAGGACGGAAATCGGGATGTTGCAGAAACGTCTGTTTCACTGCCTTAACTGTGAAATTCGATTGCTCAGTTATTCTTTTAGAGAAAAGGTGACTTGAAAATGTCTCAACAACGTGATTTACCGGAATCCATGGCATGGCGTATTATAGGCAGACTTGAATCCGGGCGGACGCTGTTGGAGTCGCCAGAAGTGTCGTTGCAAGGCTGTGGAATCGATTCCAAGAAACAGGGAATGTTAGACGTCGACCAGGCAAGGTCGGCCACGTGCCACAAGCAACTGCTGACCAGTATATACTGCAACTGATGACCAGTACTGCAACTGATGACCATATACTGCAACTGATGACCTACAGCAACTGATGACCAGTATATACTGTTAACAGCTCGTCGAAACAGAACAGACAATACTACTCAGCTGCAAAGACAGTTGCTCTTGGCAACAGGACGAAGGGTGTCCAGCCAAACAATACGTAATAGGCTTCATCAGGGAGGTCTCTATGCACGTAGGCCAATGGTCTTCATTCCGTTGACCTCACGCCACCGTGCGGCCCGAAGAAGATGGGCTGCTGAACATCGAGATTGGGAGCAACATGATTGGAGCCAAGTGCTGTTTACAGACGAGTACCGATTCAGTCTGGAGTGTGACACCCGACGTGTTTTGGTATGGAGGGAAAGGAGCACTCGAAATAACCCCACATTCGTTCGTGAAAGGTCACAATACAGACGAGCTAGTTTTATGGTATGGGTTGGAATCAGCATAGGTGGACGTACGGACCTGCATATCATTCGTAATGGTACTTTGACGGCCCCAAGGTATGCAGACGAGATACTGAGACCTCATGTCATACCTTACGCAACAACCATTGGAGATTCCTTTGTTTTTCAGCATGGTAATGCCAGACCGCATACAGCTCGTCTTGTGGAGAACATGGTTGAAGCTGAAACATTAAAGCTTATGGAATGGCCAGCGTGCTCTCCTGACCTGAATCCAATCGAGCATGTTTGGGACATGCTCGGACGACGCATTGCTGCGAGACCAAGGCCTCTTTTTACTCTCCGAGACTTGGAGATTGCACTTCTTGAGGAGTGGAACAGTATTCCCCAAAGTCTTATCGATAACATCATCGCATCCATGGAAAACAGGTGTGTAGCAGTCTTAGCTGTTCGAGGAGACCACACGCCATATTAAAAATCTTGCATAATTTCAATGATTCCTAAAAATTTCTAAACAATACTTTTTTTTTTCGTTTACATGTAACCAAATTCTTGCCCTAAATCATCTTTTCATGTTTTTTCCACATTTTCAAAGAATTAAAGCTTAATTACAATTTTTTACTTCTTTTTTTTTCTGAATTGCGCATTGATACGCGTGTACTATCCATTTTATGCCAATACGTGACTGTCTCGCACGATTTTCTTAACTTCTTTGCTTGCTCCCCTAATTTTTTTGAGCAGTGTATATATATAAAATCGAAAAGTTCGCATTTATTAAAAAAAAATGACAATTTTAATTACTTGATTAGATAAGCATCACAATTCTTAGTTGAAAGCTAACTTTGTAGGAACATTGTAGCTAATACGTATTTATCTCCACATTCACTTCAATAAGTAATAAGGAAATTTCGAGAGTGAGATCTGTCAGTTAAAGACCGTGGATGGTCTTATATAAGCAATAATGTTAAAAAATTACCACTATTATTACCTAATTTCGCTCAGAAAGCCGTATATCACCGAGTTTTCACCGAAAAGTAGTAAACATATAATTTTCGCATCCCTCATATCGACAAATTTCGCATTTATTCGTATATATTTCGTCAATACGAAAAATACGTATCCCAAATTATATTCTAAGTATTCGACGGAGTGGATATCAAGGGCTTTCCTACACGTGCGACGAGTATTCAAAATGTGTGTTGCGTGCGCCGTTTATGGTGATTGAAATTTGACACGGAAGCGTCCCGTGACCAGGAACTGAAGTCAAAGAAAATAGGATCTACCTTTCACCGGCTAATATGAAAACAGAAGCGGAGAGTCTAAGGCCGTCTGCACACGGGGCAACTCAAAAGAAACTGATATCTGACTCCAGTCACAAACCAGTCCGTGATGAGTCGTAACCTATGTAATTGAATGGAGCCACGCACGCGGCGCAACTGGTTACAAACCCGTCCGACGAGTTTGTAACCAGTTGAAACTTATTAACAGTGCTTAATAAATTGGCATTCTAAAGAGGATCACAAATTTGTTAAAACAAGTTCCACGATGGTATTTTTAAAATATCGTAAAATTTGAACTATAAATGTGACGCAAAGAGAAAATTTGAAGACATAAATAATTACAAGATAAAAAGAACTTTTTATATACCACGTTTTTAAATTTTCTGTTGAATCATATAAACTTGACAATTCTATGTATTAATAAATACTTTTTTAAAATTTTTTGACGAATTATCCCATTAACTTGAAAGAAAATGAAATTAATTGTAAGTTAACTTTTCGTTCCCGTCCCGGCCAATATATGGCTGCACCAGTCTACAAAACCAAAATTAACTGAAAATAACTGAAAATGAATTTAATTCTGCTTAAAGATGGCTAAAAGTATTTAAAAAATGCACTGCCATCGTGTTCTGAGCTATTCTAAACGTTTCAAATGTCTAGCTAGTCGGGAAGTTAGTTAAAAATCGATTGCAATATTTGTACGAGACAAACACACAAACACACAAACAAACAAACAAGAAAGCGAGTTAATAAAAACATGGTAAAAACATGAAAAACTGTTATTTGAGAAAAATGAATTTAAAGTTTTTTCTTAACTTAGCATTGACATTCATTTATACGAGGCGTTAAAAGTTTGGAATTGCTAAATACACTGGTTTTTCTGTAAGGCGTGGGATTGTAAACCTGAGAGTTGCCACGGTTTTACTCAACTAAAAAAAAATAGCGAATTACACACACACACACACACACACACACACACACACAAAAAAAAAAAAATTGCCAATATTTATTGACTTTGAAATTGTAGGGTAGTCAAAGAAACACCCCAGTTCATTAGAAATCTACCGCCTTTAATTTGTCGGTAAATGAAAATTGCCGTTACTAACTACGAACAGTACGCACAGTTTGAAATACAAACTCTAAACGACAGTTTGTATTTCATCCGCCTGTGCTATCGCTTTTGGCATAGTCACCCACACGAAACAAAGCAATTTTATTTAGGTTTGCGTTTTTTCCGTGTTTTTATTAACTTGCTTTCTTGTTTGTTTGTGTGTGTGTTTGTCCGGTACAAATCTTGCAATCGATTTTTAACTAACTTCACGACTAGCTAGACATTTGAAACTTTTAGAATAGCTCAGAACACGATGACAATGCATTATTTTAATACTTTTAGCCATCTTTAAGCAGAATTCAATTCATTTTTCAGTTAATTTTCTTTTGTAGACTGGTGCAGACATCTATCGCCCGGGACGGGAACGAAAAGTTAAACGCAATTTAACTTCCAATTAACTTCATTTTATTTCAAGCTGATGGGATAATTAATCAAAAAAATTTAAAAAAAGTATTTATTAATACATAGAATTGTCAAGTTTATATGATTCAACAGAAAATTTAAAAACATGGTATATAAAAAGTTCTTTTTATCTTGTAATTATTAACTATGATAGCAAGAACGTAGCTACAAATACGTCAAATATTTGCTTTTTAGTTTGATTAAATGTACAGTACCTGCATAGATTGTACGATAAACTATAGTAATAAAAGGCTTTTTGTTAAGTTTAAGGAATCTTTACTAGACTTACCATTTCTCTGTTAAGAAATGATATGAAAGTTATTTTCATATATTTTAATGTCTTGTAAACAATACTACGTAATTTTGTAACAAAACTTAGTTTTTTATTGCAATAGACGGTAAGTCTCCTTAGTTAATGATTTTGGTTTGCTGATTACCCATATTACCCGGATTATCCGGATTTTCAATTATCCGGATTGCCTATGATCCCAGTTAGTCCGGATAAACGAGGTTTTGCTGTACGTCAAATATTCGCGTTTTAGTTTGATTCAATGTACATTACCTTCATAGTTTGTACAATAAATGATGGTAATAAAATGCTTTTTGTTGAGGTTTGTTGAATTTGTTCCTTTTGCTGAATTTTGTTACAAAACATAGTTTTTTATCGTAATAAATGGTTAGTCTGCTTATTTAAGGATTTTGTTTTGCTTATTATTCATTTTACCCGGATTATCCGGAATTTCAATTATCCGGATTGCCTCTGGTCCAAGTTAGTCCGGATAAACGAGGTTTTGCTGTACGTCAATTATTCGCGTTTTAGTTTGATTCAATGTACATTACCTTCATAGTTTGTACAATAAATGATGGTAATAAAATGCTTTTTGTTGAGTTTTGTTGAATTTGTTCCTTTTGCTGAATTTTGTTACAAAACATAGTTTTTTATCGTAATAAATGGTTAGTCTGCTTATTTAAGGATTTTGTTTTGCTTATTATTCATTTTACCCGGATTATCCGGAATTTCAATTATCCGGATTGCCTCTGGTCCAAGTTAGTCCGGATAAACGAGGTTTTGCTGTGCGTCAATTATTCGCGTTTTAGTTTGATTCAATGTACATTACCTTCATAGTTTGTACAATAAATGATGGTAATAAAATGCTTTTCGTTGAGTTTTGTTGAATTTGTTCCTTTTGCTGAATTTTGTTACAAAACATAGTTTTTTTATCGTAATAAATGGTTAGTCTGCTTATTTAAGGATTTTGTTTTGCTTATTATTCATTTTACCCGGATTATCCGGAATTTCAATTATCCGGATTGTCTCTGGTCCCAGTTGGTCCGGATAAACGAGGTTTTGCTGTATGTCAAACATTTGCTTTTTAGTTTGATTTAATTTACATTACCTTCATAGATTGTACAATAAATTATGGTAATAAAATGCTTTTTGTTGAGTTTTGTTGAATTTGTTACGATACAAAGTTTTTTATCGTAATAAATGGTTAGTCTGCTTATTTAAGGATTTTGTTTTGCTTATTACCTGGATTATCCGGATTTTCAATTAACCAGATTGCATATGGTCCAAGTTTTTCCGGATAAACGAGGTTTTACTGTAATAGGACTGTGGGTTTTAAGATAATATATTTTATTTTAAAAACGATAAAGCCTATGCAGCAACAACCACTTTCGAGATAAAATTAGTTGTGTATGGCTATTTCAGTATTTCTTGGAAATATTTTTTGAAAACAGGGATGTCACCACAATATTGAACGGGGAACTCTTTTCCCCTATCAGTGTTTTAGCTGCGTCAGAGAATATTGTTGGGAATTACACATCCGGAGAATATATTTTGGAAGGCTTTAGGTGGGAAGACAGCTTCCCACGGATCACGAAAAGATTTTAAATAACTACTCAACGAAGGAAACAGAATAGCCTACCACATTTAAAAACTTTTAGCACTCAGACTATTCTTTAATTCAGAGAGTCATTTGCAGTTTCATTTTCCGATTTCGCGTTGTTGACAAACGAAAAATACTTTTCATTTTGATATATCAATCCTGGCTCAACGTTTATCGTCGCCTCGACATCTCTTTGATCGGCGTCTTTAACGCCACTTGAGAGAATATTCAAAATATTTTATTTGAAAGAATCACAGGCCAAACACAATACTCAAAGAACTTAATAACAATAATTACAGCAGTTAATATTTGACTCAGTCATCTATAGGCCCTGATTTTCCATTAGGCCTGGTAGACCCGGGCCCAGGGCCCGATTTAGAAAATTCTTGACTATAGGCACAACTTGGGATGGGGGGCCCCCTAACACTGATGTGGGTGTAAAATTTCAAAAACTGACAAACATAAAAAAAAAATCATGAATTATTGTGAAAGTACCATTTTACGAAGAATTGGCTATTTAAAGTGTAGAAGCTTAGAACATTATAAAATAACAAAAAGCAATACAACATATTAACTTCATCATTAAAACACCAATACAATGCAACCAGAAAAAACTTATTAATCCCTTATATACACTGTAACATACATATGATGAACCATATATATGATGAACCAATCAATCAAATTTGAAAGTATATATATAAATAAAAAAAATTGCTATTAAAAAAGGTAAAATAAAGAAAAATTTAAATTAGGAATTTTTTCTTTTAAAATAAAAAATTTGGGTGGCCCCTAGGCCCGGGCTTACCGGGCCTAATGGAAAATCAGGGCCTGCCCGGGCCTAGGGGCCCCGAATGTTGGGGGGGGGGGTAAAAATTTTTATTTTAAAAGAAAAGGAAAAAGAATTCCCAATTCAATTTTTTATGTTATTTTTCCTTTTTAATAGCAACTTTTTTTTTATATATCCTTCCAAATTTGATTGATTGGTTCATCATATGTATGTTATAGTGTATATAGTGTATGTAAGTTTTTCTGGTTGCATTGTAATGGTGTTTTAATGATGAAGTTAATATGTTGTATTGCTTTTTGTTATTTGATAATGTTCTAGGCTTCTACGCTTCAAATAGCCAATTCTTGGTATAATGGTAATTTCAGAATGATTCATGATTATTATTTTTGTGTGTCAATTTTGGAAATTTTATGTCCACATCAGTGTTAGGGGGTCCCCATCCCGAGTTGTGCCTATAGTCTAGAATTTTCTAAATCGGGCCCTGGTCATCTAGCACTGACTGAGAGAAAAAAAGTCTCCGGACTCATTCATCTAGTTTTATATACAGCAACTTTGAAAAATTCTCGAGTAGCTTCATAACTTTGTTAATTATTTTAAATTAGCATTAAAGAAAAATTTTGTAATTTTATATTTTTGTAACTTAACTCTTGGAAGGAAATGGATCCTGTATCTACGTTGTTTGATATTATATTAGAGAAAAAAAAAACCCTCCTCTCATTTACTTAATGATACCTTAGAGGTCTGCGATTCTCAGATTTGAAACCCCTATTTTACACAGTTTAATATGTTTCTTCTAGTTAGCAATAAATTAGTTACTAAAGGAAAATTCAAAGGTTCCTTTTGTACTTAAAACTGTTATAAAATATATGAAAGCAATCGCCAAAAATTCAAATCTAATAATTTGATTAGTGCTGCCATCTATTGTAATTTTACTGAATGAAAAATGTTTCCTTTTATCTACTAGAATTTATTATTATTAGTTATGCTGTAAATTTCAGTAATGTTTAATAAATAGCCCTAGCCCTTTTTTCAAACTTTAAAGACTATTAAGAAAATTATCAAATTACATTGAAGTAAATTAAAAGGTTTTTATATCCCTGTTTATCTACAATTATAAAAAAAAATAAAAGTTGCTTATTAACAACGTAGAAGAGATGTTCATATTCCCAATAAAAATATGGTATATTAAGACTGTAGGACGGCTATACAGATAATAATGAAAAATTATAAAACATCTTAATATTTAAAATTTAGGTAAAGAATTAAGGATTTTTAATTGCACGTACTAACATTATCTCTTATTTCTTCGAAAAGTCTTTCTTTTGAGAAATTTGATTACATGTCTAAAGTTCATCAGCCAAGTCATAATATATTTATTTCTAATGAAATAATAATTATCTTTACTGTCATGCTTTGAATTTTCTGATTAAGATGGCGTATCAGTCGACCTCTCTTATTTTCAATCATCTTTAAGGAGAATTTTCTTCTCGGTATTTTACTAATCACAAGTTAGAAAATATATGTAATTGAATTTTGAATTTTTCACGGCTTGAAAAAAAATCATCTTTAAATGTCATGCGCGTCTCTATTTTTCAATAATTTCAGGCGAAGTTAAAACATTATCTTCAGAAATAGTTAATGTTTTAAAATATCATTATTCAAACATCCTTCTTCAAAACGCAAAACGCTGATTTTAAAAGCAGGCATTTGCTAAATCTGTGATTAGAAAAATAATGGTAGGTAAAGGGACTTGTAGCGTCCCCGCAGCGCTACCACACATACAAAGATTAATAGCGCAGTTGTCACCGAAATTCTTTTTCAAACGATTTAAAAAATATTTTAAAATAGTTTGAAAATGAATTGTTTTAACAAAGTAATTAGGATGAAAGTCAAAGGTAGCCTTGATGTCTTTGAATGTAAATTTCAAGCTTTTTTTGTGGCAACAAATAAAAAAAAAAGAGATATTCTATGGAATACATAAAAAAAAGGAAGGTAGTAGAAATATTGTGTTCTTTGCACTTCCAATGTTTAAAAAACTTTAAAATTATTTTTATCGTTGTATTCTACCGTACGATTATTTATTTGGATGAGGGAACATTTCGAGAGAAATAAGCAATAGACCCATAGCTGCAGGAGGAATAAGAATGCAATCAGGTGGTCGTGGAAAAATTCAGGGACGTGAGCTTTTACTTCAGGTGAAAAATTTAACACAACGAAGAACCACTATTCTACAGTGTTGCCGCGTTATACATATATAAGAAAAAAACAAAAAAATAAACGCAATGGGACCAGTTTCCATAGTTCACATGCATAGTGATGATTTCATTTGATTCGGCACATTAATCAATACACTTGTCATCTCTATCCAACTAAAACACTCTTAATTTGGAAGATATTAAATTTAGGCGCCATCTAGTGGCATAAATTTTAAATAACACGATTAAAGACAGTCATTATATAATAATTCAACTACGTAGCTCTAAAAGTATCGAACAAATATTTAAAAATTTTTATTAAATGATTTTTACCTCTGTAATCACCGTATAACATGATTTTTCAAAAAGCATATAATTTAAGTTTTAATCAAATTGAATTTATATAGTGATGTGATTAATTTGAAGCATAATATTGACATGCTTCCGAATAAATTAATTAAGAGACAATATTTTGAAGATCTGTTTGGTTTACATCAAAAATTGTATAGAAAACAACTTATAATATTCATCCTTCGAAGTATTTTGACTCATGAAATAAAACATGACTATCGTATAACCCTATATAAATTAAAGATTAGATTGATTCAAGAGAGGTAAAAGGGCTGTCTCTTCAAGTTTTTTATATTAAAGTGATTACAACATTAAAGTGTTTGCCCCTACTTATATCAAATACATAATATTCTTCACATTTGTAAACCGTGTAGACATATTACACAGCAAACACTTTAATTCCCCTCACATTGGTGAACTGTGTAGAGATATATCACACAGCAAACACTTGAATGCTCTTCACATTGGTAAACCAAGAACCGATATCACACAAATACTTTTATGCTCTTAACATTGATGAACTATTCAGAGATATCACACGGCAAACACTTTAGTGCTCCTCACGCTGGTAAATTGTGGAGAGACGTCAGATCGCTAGTGTCTCAAAAAATTTAACGTTCTTCACATTGGTAAATTGTGTAGACACATCAAATGTCTAGTGTCTCAAACACTTTTACAGTCTTCAAATTGATAAATTGTGGAGAGACGTCAGATCTCTAGTGTCTCAAACACTTTAACGTTCTTCACATTGGTAATTTGTATAGAGACGTCCCACCTGTAGTGTCTCAAACACTTTAACATCCTTCACACTGGCAAATTGTGAAGAGAAATTCCACCTCTATTGTCTCAAACACTTTAACATTCTCCACATTGGTAAATTGTGTAGAGACATCACAACTCTTGTGTTTCAAACAGTTTAACGTTCTTCCCATTGGTAAACTGTTTAAAGATATCACAACTCAAGAGCAAAAATTCCCAACCGATGTGTATTAGAAAAGAACAGACAAAACCTTTATGCTCCAGGAATAAACAGGAAAACCGACGTAAATAAAGCACAAATAGCAGTAAGGTGCAATTTTGCATAGGCTTAGTTTTCGGCTTTTTGAACTGCCACTAAGTTATTTGCACTGATGAAGAAGCTCCTTTGCAGCTTCGAAACGGCCGGATGCAAAATTGCTCCTTATTGCTATCTGTGCTTTATTTACGTTGGTTTTCCTGTTTATTCGATGTGTATTAGCCCTCCTGTAGGAAAAAAAAAGACCGTAGTGCTCTAGAGCAAACTAACTGAACCGGTGTGACGCAGCACTTTAATTTTCCACTAGATCAGTGGTTCCCAACCTTTTTCAGCTGGCGACCAGCTTTCCTTATCGGAATACCTCCACGGTCCATCGGTCCATGGTGGAGTAAAAACCTCATTTGTATCGTATCTCTTCCTTATGTATATATATAATTTATTATCAAATATTGCAAATATATTTATATATATATATGTGTGTATATATATATATATATATATATATATATATATATATATATATATATATATATATATATATATATATATATGTGTGTATATATATATATATATATATATATATATATATATATATATATATATATATATATATATATATATATATATATATATATATATATATATATATATATATGTATATATATATACAGTAGAATCTCGATCTATCGTATTTCAAGGGACCGATTGAAATGAACGATAAATGCGGGAAAACGATAGATGCGGAAACATAACAAAGCAATATGATCGTTGGGACTGGATAAAATGAACGATACATACAGAAAAACGATGGATCCGAAAACGATCGATCGAGATTCCACTGTATATATATATATATATATTGTAAGGACTTCGCCTAAAACCAAGACTGACAGCCTTTAATATTTACAAAATGCTTTATTGGCATTCGAGAATAAATATAGGCTCTATACAATAATTACAAAGTAAACATTATCTAAGGATAATTCGCGGGTTCAGGATATCATGAGAGGAACGCGGCAGGCTCTCCGTCTCTGGCACACGTCCGACGACGAGGGTTGTTCACACCTGTAAAAAAAAGTCAACTGCCCCCATTTACATCAAGGTGGCGACTATATATCCTCACAAAAATCTGTGGGTGGTTGAAGCGGGCTCTCTTTGAATTCCTTTCTGTAGACCGTCTTCAAACCATTCCGCGTCTTCCGCTAAAGGCTAAATGATTATCCTCGGGACAGGCTTTGTCTGCAAGGAGGGGGATTTCTTACAGAAGACGGCTTCCTAATTGTCCGATGGCGACGCGGCGTCTGCCACAACTTGGTGACAAAGCGACTGTCACCGATGAATACGGTAGGTTGATAATGGACGTCTTGCCGTTAGGCCCTCTCAGGAATTCCGGGTGTGAAAGAGGCGCAAAGTCATTACAGACTAAATTCCTCCCCTCCCCAGATGTTTTTCTGCAGAAAGTTTTCACCTGCAAAAAACAGAACAAAAACATGGTCCTTCTCAGGACAATTTCAATTATAAAACTTTTCCCGAAGGCAAATGCACGCCCAATTGACATTACGAGTAGACCGTTAATTTTGATCAAACTCTGGCTTTACCTTCATGAAAGAAAATTTTTAACTGTACTTCAAAGTATCATTTTTAAAAGCACAACAAAGGGAATTTATAATTAAAATTTACGCACTTTAAAATCTCTAATAAGAGAACATGCCGTAGCAAAGAAATTATAAAGATTTCACAATAATACAACAAATCATGGCAAAAAATTTAAATAGAACAGTATACTAATACATGTCAATCAAAAAAAATTAAATTCATAGAACACTAGTACATACACATGACACTACATAAAAAACATTATAACTAGTAAATCACTCAACTGGGATCCCATAATTTACCTTAATTGTGATCACATGACACAAATAAATTCTCAAATTGATATTAAACACAGTTATAATGAAACAACTTTACACAAATAAAATTAAACACAAATCCAAAATGGATACCTAAACTTCATACAGAACATATCATCACGATTATTAATACACATGAAAATTTTAAATTTCTTACTTATCTTTTAATACATTTAACACTTATCGTCATAAAACAATTTAATACTCGGTTTGCCGTAAATCCTGGATCAGGGAACTTAATTCGTTCACGATTACCTGTGATCCAATCTTTTCCATTTAAGTGGACAGTCATCAGTGACCTAAATTTAAATATTCATTTTATCCTACTATAGGATTCACAATCGATTTAGGGTCTAATTTTTCAGTACTGACTGACATAAAATTATAACAAAATAGCTCATTGGCTCATTCCTTATCAAAAAAAAACTCACAAACTTCACATTCCTGTTAATCACTTTGTTTCTTTGACAACACTTACATTTATCTGTTGTCGTAACAACTCTTCAGACAAAACTTATCGATTTCACAATAAATCATTCAATTGCGGTATTCAAACACCGTACGGAGTGCATTTTGACTCCAATTACTACCTTCTTAGGTATACACAAAAACATACACATTTGCATTTAAAAGTTAGCCAATACCTTTCTGAGGCATTCTACTGGCTTATGCAACAAACCAAACAGAACATAAAATGTTACAATTGAACATTGATTAAAACCTATCTGAGGCATTCCAACACGGCATACATAAAACCGTCATATGGCGTTTGCCACTACAAAACCGTTATATTATGATAACGTCAAAGGAATTTCACCTGAATTTTCCTTTAAAGCAAAACTCAACTTCTATGGTCGAGTCGTTCAAATTTACAAACAATTACATGTTACACTTCATAAAAAAAAACATTACTCAAACGAATACACATTAATTTCTGGTCACATTTTTACACTGAAACTACAATTAATCAACATACTTATAATATACATTTAAACTTTTACGACTAAACTTCGGCTTAGCCTGGTGTTCGGCGGGAATTAACAGGGTTAAGACGTTTCGTAGAATTCTTAACATTAGGGCATTTCCCATTTTGACATTTGTCACAAGCCGACACGTAATCATTTATATCTAAGTGACAATATGGCCAGTAAAAATACTGAGTTAATGATTCTTTCATCTTAGCAACGCCTAAATGAACACTAGTATGTTCGTGGCAGAGTCTTTTTAATTTCTCTCGATACTTTCGAGGCACAATAAGCAGTTTTCTAGTGGTTCCATCGTTATTTTTTTTCTGGTAAAATAACATCTCGTTTACCACCACGTACTTATTTTCTTCGGGCGTCTTCTTTTTCGCTCTATCAAAAATTACTTTTAATTCTTCGTCCTCACTTTGTGCAACTCTAAATTCTTCGGGTGAAGTCTTTAATAAGTCGGGAGTAATTATTTGTTTCTCCTGGAGAGGCAAGATAGTCGCGCTCTCTTCCGAAGTGATTTCTTCTACCGCTTCTGATCCGGGGATCACTTGCTCTATTTTCGTTATTTCATCTCCCGTGTCTAGTCTTTCTCTATCAAATTTTAGTTTTTCGGCCCGAGTTTGCACAGTAATTTTCACCGGAACTTCTACATTCCTGTTGATCTTCTCAAGCAAGGCTGCCGTTTTATTTCCTAACAAATAGTGTTTCTGCTCGAATTCCGTATTGCTGACAGCTGCTCTAGTTATGGTGTGGCCCCATTCACATTTTAAATCGACCTCTGCTATAGGTAAGCAAACGGATGAATCTAACACAGGTGCACTGACATAAACGTGCTCTCCTGTGTACATATGGGGTTGTACCAAATTTTTAGAAATCAGATCAATGCTCGCTCCTGTGTCTCTCAGAATAGACGTAGATTTTCCATTAACGACTCCCTGACTGATATATGGAGTCATCACGCCACTCGAGTCTCCTCCACTAGTTTCCGTTGCCGCGATAATTTCCGTCTCTTTAAGTTTAGGGCACTGTGGTCTCAGATGGTCATAAGAACCACACTCGTAGCAACGGAGCTGTTTTCTTTTCTCAAAAATTCTTTCCTTGTTTTGTCCACTAGAAGCTTCTTTTCCCACATATTTTTTTTCTTTCTTCTCTTCCTTAAATTTATGATTATTTTTAAATGGCTTATTAATTTTATCTGTGGACTTTTGATCCTTTGGGAATTCTCTTGTTCGGAAACTATCTTGCAAGCTTTCATACTTATCTATTTTTTCCGCTAATTCTAAAGGAGTATTAATCTGCATCCACTGCTCCAAAAAATGATCTTTTATATCGGCAGGTACCCGTCTCTTCATCTGTTCCGTTATGTGTAGGTCTCTCAGTTTCTTAAATGTAGTGATTTCTAAATCTGCTATCCACTCATCATAATAGCCACTAAGCTCATGGGCATAATTCCTCCATGACTTATCTGCGAGTTTAGGATGGCGATAAAACAGTTGTTTTAATTTTTCTGTATTCATCCTAAATCTCTGGAGAATCATCTCTTTTACGTAGTCATAATCTTTTGCCTGTTCTGGCGATTCTCTGGCCATCATGTTGGAAATTTCTGGGGTTAGTACCCCTAACAAATATGGCACCCAATCTTGTTTAGGGACTCCCGCCATCTCTGCTCTTCTCTCAAAATTAATTAGATACAGGCCCATTTCGTCCCGTTTCTCGTCAAATTTCTGCATGGTTTTAAGGAGCTGAATGTTCTGAGTTGCGTCTGCCTCTCTGTCCCTCCCATTTCGGGCTCTATTGTCTCCATTAATTCCTAATTCCAGTCTCCTCATTTCGAGAGTAAGTTGGTCTTGACGAATTTTGTCTTCTCTTTCTCTCTCTCTCTCTTCACGTTCCTTTCTATCTTCAATAATACGCTCTAGTGCGAGTCTAGCGTCTTCTTCGACGTAATTTTCGTTTTCTGTAATGATCTTCTTAATTTCGAAAATCTTAAGCGTATCGTCAGCTAGTCCTCCTAACTCTTCTAAAAGTTCTAAAAGGTCCCCTTTCTTACCCTTATTTAAAAAGGACATTTTTCCAAATTTAGGGTTATTATTAATTATTTATGATAAACAATAAAATTATCCCTCAGCTACTAGCTATACCTTCCGACGGTATGTGTCCTAACCGGAACTAACAAGTTCAAAACTGATCAATTTTAGACCGAACTATAATTTTAGCCCTTATGAACACCAAACTAGCACCGCACAATATAAACATTCACAATTTACTCAATACCTATCAAATCAAAATACCGAACTCTTATACAGAATACACATAAACAGAATTCTCAAATTAATCAACACTCTATATAGATTTCCCACACAGTAATACACAAATACTAAATTATCACTGTTAATATCCAAGCATAAGAAACTTAAATATATCTGTTACTATTAAAAGAAAAAAAATTCTAAATAAACACTGTTATTATCAAAGCAAAAAAAATTCACTTTCTTTAAAAATAGAGAAAAACATACAGTATTTGCAATTAACAAAACACAGAAATTGGCTAAACTTATTGCAATTCCTAACAAACAAAATATTGGTTCTTTACTTGAACACTAACTGGTTACTCATTCATATACCATAAAAACACACAGAAATTGGTTTTACTTATCACAATTCCTAAAACAATAGTTCCTACTTAGAACTTCAAATGGTTAACTCATACACCATTAAAACACAGAAATTGATTTAAATCATCCAAATTTCTAATATAAAATATCAGTTCTTAATACGAACTCTAAATGGCTACTTATACATATACCATTTAAAAAAACACAGAAATTGATTTAATTCATCAAAATTTCTAAAATAAAATATCAGTTCTTAATACGAACTCTAAATGGTTAACTTGTACATATACCATTTAAAAAAACCACAGAAATTGATTTAATTCATCAAAATTTCTAAAATATTAGTTCTTAATGCGAACTCTAAATGGCTACTTATAAATATACCATTTAAAAACACAATAAAATAATTTTACTTATTGCATTTATACAAAACCATTATTTAGTTTTTAAATCAAAGCCAGAATCTGATAAAAAGAATCGGCCTACCTGTAATCCTTTCGTTCATCACTGATATCCTATCGTAACTTCTGACACCATTTAATAACAGTCTGTAAGGACTTCGCCTAAAACCAAGACTGACAGCCTTTAATATTTACAAAATGCTTTATTGGCATTCGAGAATAAATATAGGCTCTATACAATAATTACAAAGTAAACATTATCTAAGGATAATTCGCGGGTTCAGGATATCATGAGAGGAACGCGGCAGGCTCTCCGTCTCTGGCACACGTCCGACGACGAGGGTTGTTCACACCTGTAAAAAAAAGTCAACTGCCCCCATTTACATCAAGGTGGCGACTATATATCCTCACAAAAATCTGTGGGTGGTTGAAGCGGGCTCTCTTTGAATTCCTTTCTGTAGACCGTCTTCAAACCATTCCGCGTCTTCCGCTAAAGGCTAAATGATTATCCTCGGGACAGGCTTTGTCTGCAAGGAGGGGGATTTCTTACAGAAGACGGCTTCCTAATTGTCCGATGGCGACGCGGCGTCTGCCACAACTTGGTGACAAAGCGACTGTCACCGATGAATACGGTAGGTTGATAATGGACGTCTTGCCGTTAGGCCCTCTCAGGAATTCCGGGTGTGAAAGAGGCGCAATGTCATTACAATATATATATATATATATATATATATGCTTTTTTGAAGATACAGATTGATTATTGATAAAAAAATTGTGTTCTGATTTGAAAATGGTTGACAAAATATAAGCACTTTGTAGCAGAACAGTTACTTATTTAACAATAGATATATGTTTGCAATATATGCAACAATACTTCATACTCACTAACAAGTGTTCCTAGATGAAGGTAAAATCTACAATTACAAAAGTACACAAAGACCATTTTAATACTTTTAGGATCGAGTCGCGACCCACTTGTAACTCTTCCGCGACCCACCGGTTGGGAACCGCTGCACTAGATCATTTTGGGACAAACAAAAGAAAATATAGTAGGACCCTCATTTTGTTGTTGTTGTCGAGTCTACGAATAGTGCAGAAGAAAAAAAAGAAGAAAACAGATTAAAAAACAAAAAAGAATTTGGACTATCCATAGAGGAGGGGTGCCATTTCCTCGAAAGAGGTTGGACATTACCAGTTGGTTCGCAGAAGGTACTTTATTACCCTTCTACCACTAAATGGAATTTTCATTGGAGGCATTCCCCGATCTGCCATCCGGGAAAGCGCTTTCTAGGGTTACAGGATCCCCCTTAGGAAGCAGTAGGATCCTCTTAAAATAAATATTTACTTGATATCAAACGATTGTTCTCAAAGCTCCCATCGCAAGTCTCACATTAATAAAACAAAACTATTCTCAGAGATTTCCATTGTAGTGCTCTGGTGTGATACTACACTGAATCCCATGACTATTTTTGAAACTGCTTTAATATATTTTATTTTGATGTTTGTTACTTATATCTTTCAATATATAAATAAAATCAGAAATGGAGTAAGTATTTATTTGAACTTAAATATGACATCTACCTCACATACATTCTGCTTTGGTTTAATATTTAAATAATTACAAGATAAAAAGAACTTTATATATACCATGTTTTTAAATTTTCTGTTGAATCATATAAAATTAACAATTCTATGTATTAATAAATACTTTAAAAATTTTTTTTGATGAATTATACCATAAATAATACCATCATAACTTAAAAGAAAATGAAGTTAATTGGAAGGTAACTTGCGTTTAACTTTTCGTTCCCGTCCCAGTCGATAGATGGCTGCACCAGTCTACAAAACAAAATTAACTGAAAATGGATTCAAATATGCTTAAAGATTGCTAAAAGTATTAAAATAATTCATTGTCATCGCGTTCTGAGCTATTCTAAAAGTTTCAAATGTCTAGCTAGTCGGGAAGTTAGTTAAAAATCGATTGCAAGATTTGTACTGGACAAACACACACACATACAAGAAAGCGAGTTAATAAAAACATGGTAAAAAAGGTTCGGAATCCCTGCTCTAGTGTCTCAAACACTTTAACGTTCTCCACATTGGTGAATCGTGCAGGGACATCAAACCAATAGTGTCATCAGACATTAAAAGTGTGATGTCTCTGCGCCAGGGATTCCCAATCTTTTTGCGTTTACAACACCCTTGGGAATGAAATAAATGGCATCCATGCTAGAATATGAGATATTTAAAAAATTTTTTAAGCATTAAATCAAAGAGGAATATTTGTCAGGAACATGTCAAATTTAAGTTCAAATAAATACTTACCCCATTGGTGATATTTATTTATTTATTGAAAGATATAAGCAACAAACACCAGAACCTATGTATATAAAGGAAGAAGTCCTGATATATACATCTATACACGTATCAACACCCAGAAAAAACTATTACAGATATCAAATTTTAGGAGCATATTCCTTTTATACCGAAGGCTTCATTTAAGAAGCGATTTTTCAAAATTTGCCCCCCAATGGGGGGAGGGGGCAAAACGTGTTTTTACATATTCCTTCATATCTCAAAGATCAAAACAGATGTCCATAAGATACTTGCTCTAAAATGTAAGGAACGTGAATACCTAGAAACAAATTTTAGGATTTTTCAAAATTCGGCCGCCTGGGGGGGGGGGGGGGGGAGGAGGCTAAACGTGTCTTTACGTGTTTTTCACATTTTCCTTCATATTTGAAGGAACAAAACAGATATCCATAAGATTCTTGCTTTAAAATGTAAGGAACATGAATACCTAAAAACAAATTTCGGGATTTTTCAAAATTCGGCCTCTAAGAGGCCAAGGGGGGAGGGGGGCAGAACGTGCTTTGCACATATTCCCGCATATCTCAATGAAAGAAACAGATATCCATAATATTCTTGTTTTAAAATGAAAGGATCATGAATACCTAAAATCAATTTCAGGATTTTTCAAAATTCGACCTCCTAGGTGGGAGGGGGCTAAACGTGTTTTTATGTGTTTTTCGCACATTCTTTCATATCTCCAAAAAAGAAACAGATATCCATAAAATTCTTGATTTAAAATGTAACAAACACGATCAATACCCCGATTTTTCACCATTCGCTTTAGATTTTGTAAAAATTGCTAGAAACAATCCAATAATTTGTGTTTTCTATATATAACTATTTTAAACATCAAACTGGTGGTAGGGGGAAAGAGAGAGATAAACCTTAATTGAATGAAGAGTGGAAAGGGGTGTGTGTGTGTGAATTGTAGATATTTCGGTTGTTTATATGTATGCATCTAGAGCTCGGGTTAACTCCATTCATTTTTATTATCCTGGGCAATATCAGGTAATTTTTTGTTTATGAAACCGGCGATTTTCATAGGGGTTTAAAGGGAAGCCCTCAAACTCCTCGAAGGGCCGTTATCCAATGAAATATCAAGATTAAAAGAAACATTTTAATGCTGACATCAGCAGGGGGGGGGGGGGGTATTATAATATGCTGATGGGGTGCTGACCAGTGGGGAGGGGTATCGATTGGCATAATATACAAGTTTACATAATATACAAGTAAGCCTTATTAAAGGTACATCCGTGCAACGTCGGGTTTATAAAGCTAGTGGAGTATATGAATAGAGATTAAAAAATAGCCATGGTATTCAATACAGAATAATTCTAGAAGACTACAATGGAAACAAGTATAAAGAGTTTGTTTTATTAATATGAGACAATGGATGCTTAGGGCACAAATGTTTGATACTGAATATTTATTTTAAGGGGACTCACTACCCTTAAATCTTTAAAACATTCGATTTTTTGAAAAAAACATATGTTAAAGCCTGATCATTTCTGAACAAAATAAAGCAAACTGCATGAAAATATTCCGCTTAGTTCCGGAGATATTGATATTCTAAATATTTAATTACTGATCAAGTTTATGGTAAGAAAAACTTTTAGACTCATTTTTCTCAAAATGTAATTTTGCATCATTCCGCAACTGATATCTCAAAAACTATGAAACATAATCCCAAGAAATTTTTATCACTGCATAATCATATTATTTTATTGCGTCTGAACTAGAATTATTGCAATAACTGCACATTTTGTTATTTTTTTCATGTGTAAATTAATACAAAAATTTAAGGACATTTTAAGTATATTTTGAGAAGATTTAAAAAATTGAAAAAAAATTTTAATGTTGAATGTTTTATGTTCAATTGTATTTTGAATTATTTATTTTAAGTATAAAACAGGAATTATACATTTAAGTGAAAAATTAATTTCATTGTTCTACGCGCAAGCCACTATACAATAAAAATACTTAAAAAACTAGGTATATCTAAAGCATTAAAAAAATTATTTAAAATTATTTTGTCAGTTGAAATTTTTTTTATTAAAATAAATATATCAAGTTATCATATACACTGCTGGCCACCCAAATTGCAACACCAAGAAAGACAAGAGATATCACAACAAAATTTATTTTGTAGATAACATGTTGACCAAGTATCAAATGATTAAATTTATAGACTTCTGTGAAGTGTGGTTCCTGCCAAAATCAGTAGCCAGAGTAGCCGCCATTGTTGGAGATCACCGCTGCCACACGCCTCGGCATTGATTCAAAGAGACTTTGCATGAGTTCTTGGGGTACAGCAGACCAAGCAGCTTCCACAAGTTGCCAAAGTTGATCTGCTGGACCTTGGAGATGTAGCGCTGGCTGTTTAAAGTACCGGCAATGCGTACTAGAGGTGTGCGAGAGTGATATCCAATACAGCCCCATACCATAATACCCGGTGCAGGACCAGTGTGGTGGTGCATAACGCAGCTGTTCAGCATCCTCGCTTCACGGTGTCTCCAGACTCGAATGCGACCATCGTGGTGTTGCAGACAGAAGCGTGACTCGTCAGTAAAGACAATTTCATTCCATTCTGCCGTCCACATCCTTCTGTCATCGCACCATTGGCGGCGGAGACGTCTGTGGTTCTGCGTCAAGGGTAGACAAAGCAATGGACGTCTTGCGGACAGACCACTCTGCTGTAAACGGCGTCGAATGGTACGCGCAGACACTGGATGATGCGTTACAGACTGCATGTGCTGTGCTATGGTTCGTGATGTGACTGAGCGATCCGTCACTGCCATGCGCACAATTTGCCTGCCATCACGTGAAGTGGTGCGCTGAGGTGGATGCGATGGAACACGCCGGTCCATCGTATCCTCCTGCATCCAACGATCACATATCCGCATTACAGTTGTTTGGTTTCGTCCAACACGACTACCTGTTTCCCTGAAAGATAATCCACAATCTCGGTAGGCCACTATCCTTCCTCTGTCGAACTCGGATACTTGATCAAAAGATGATCGCTGTTTTCGACGAGGCATAATTGATCGTTTTTTTGAAAAAACTACAAGAAAAACACAATTGCCGAACTTGTAATCGTCGAAATCTCCAAGCCTTAAATAGCGCTTTGAAGTGGCGCCACAGGCGCGCGTGATGTGCGTCTGAGCTGAAATTCTAATCATTTGCATATCTCACCTCCGCTAATGCATGTTGTAAATTTCATGTTATTTGCATGTTTCCTTCAGGGTGTTGCATTTACAGTGGCCAGCAGTGTACATAAAATTTGGAAAAATTGGGAGTAAATTGAAATAGTTACAAAGAGTCAAAAAGTATGAAAATATGCTTTACTAGCCGCTGCGCGACCAGCATGGTCGCTTTTAGTTTTATATTTTGTTTTGCAAAACAACTCAATTGAAGTAACATATGTAAGGAATTTTGCCATTACCTGTCATCATAAATATATGTTATTAAGGGGTAGTGGGAGCTCAGCCACGATATTTATAATCATTACTAATTTCACTATAAGGCTGATTCTAAAACATCAAGATTAAATAATGTGAATTTCCATTACTTCAGAAAAGAGTTAAAGATAAGACTGAGAAACCGAGCACCAATGATTTTATAAATTACATCCCTTTTTGAATGTATTATTTTCCAAAACTAAGCTATATACACTTTATCATTTAATCAAATAAGTAATAGTTGGGGAAATTTTTTTCACTTAAAAAATGGTGTAAAAATTCAGCAAGTATTAAAATATAGCGTAGATTACATCACTCACTTTATGTATTGTTGTTCACAATTAAGATATCTACACTTAATCACATCAACTGATAAATTGTTGGGAAAATTTTTTCGCCTATAAAATGGAGTAAAATTTAGCAAGTTGGGAAAAAAGTGTAGAAAATAAACTATTACTGGCTGTCGGTTGCTATGCCGGCGACGGTTAAGCCTAACCTCGCGATCATTTATGCTCTCTCTTTCACGCCTCTCTCTTAATGAATTATTTCTTCTTCGCTTTCTTTCTTGAGGCTGTTCCGAATTTTCACTTGTTCATGTGTCTCGCTTTCGAGGATTCCTGATTTCATTGCTTAAATCCATGTTGACACGCGCTGGAAAATTGCGGCCAGCCGCTAATGTTTGCATCGGGTAGTTGCAGCCGTTGCCATTCGGGGTGTAGAAATATCGTCGATTGTTGTGCCGCATACCTACGCGTTTTATATGTCCTCGACTTAACGGTCGTGAGTCCCCTTAAGTGGGCTCTACTTATATTTTTTTGCTTATCACTAAAAATATTGTCAGACTCTCGTCTCCCATTCTTAAGTGGAATTGATGAACGTGAGTAATAGCGTTTTCAATGAGCCCAAAAGAAACGCAAATAGGTGTCGAACGATATATAGCGACAATAGGTAAAAGTACACGAATCATTTAGAATGATTTGTGAAACCCTTTAGCGGCGGGCTTTTCCCTTGGAAAGGTCGGCAGGAAAGAAAATTCATCATAGGTGGTCTGCAGAGGGCGGAACCGGAAAAAGTCGGGGATACGAGATGGTCCAAGATGGTTCGAGAAAGGCTGAGAAGAATGCATAAATAAAGACGGTGTTGCGAATGGAGGGGAGAATATACTTGGACTGTTGAAAAGGTCGCCACGCGTACGGAGGGGGAGAGAGGGTCTCGTACGGACTTTGAATAATGAGCCCTGCCCTCATGAGTGTATTTTACGTTCGTCGAAACGAACCTTTGTAAATGATTTATTTAACCATGATTTTAATGTGTCAATAAACCGGATGTAAATAAGAGTTGGTTCTACAGTTATGATTACTTCTATAAGATAATGATTTGTCGGATCGCGACCTTTAAAGGTTAACAAATATCTCACGGCAACCCTGGGCGATTTGGCGGCACACCGGTCGGGAATCACTGCTCTACATAATTAATCCCTGTGGAGAACGTTAAAGTGTTCGCTATACGTAGAGGAAACATGACAAGGGCTCATCTGTTAGAAAAACAGAAAGTGGAAACTATGCAGTCATGTCTACGCAAAGGGACACACTCGGAAATGAAACAAACCAATGAAGCAATGAGGGGTGAAAAGATTTGAAAATAGAACCGAGCAGACGGACTGGATGATGTTCCTAATCCCCCCGACCGGAGGTTCCAGACCAGGTACATATAGGTTTAGGGCTGAGTAGTGTGGCTGCGGTTTATAATAGCACCACAAGGGTCAAAGTAAGACTTACTTAGGTGCCACCACAATTTTGACCGAGCAGTACCAAGGGCGACATCTGGGGGGATCGTACCTCCCCCATCCGCTGACCTCTTATAAGGACTTTCCGGTTCACGGATTTAACGTGTTCATATCCGACCTAGACACGAAGGTATTTAACGGGGATTTTGGGGAATCGATCTGAGCACCCTCAGTACCGATAGCCGACGCGCAACCTATAGGCTACCTTTGGCCGGCCGGACTGGATGTGAAATCGTGAAGTAAATTAATATGAGTGATTAGAAGAGGCCAGGAAAGAGCATTTTATGTGTCAAATATTTTTGCGTCGGATATGTAACGACACATAATCTAGTATTTTTTCTCGTTGAAAGCAGTCCTGTGTAGTTTAACATGAAGATAAAATAAGAATAAAATCTTGCAGGATATTTAGACATTTTACATAGTAAAATATTACCTAAATATAAAATCATTTACTATGACATCTAACTTAGTAAGATCACAACTTATATATGCAGTACATATTATATATATATATATATATATATATATATATATATATATATATATATATATATACAGTGGACGCTCGTTAATTCGAACTCGGTTAAATCGAACTTTCGGTTAATTCGAACTAATCCAAAGACCCCCAAAAACCTGTATTGGAATTAATGTTAAAAATATCTCATTAATTCGAACTAAATTTTTACCACTTCGGTTAATTCGAACTAAAATTTGACACAAAAATTTCTTTTTCCTCGTTTAACGGAGAAAATACACGATTGCATTTATTATTTTGTGTGTTAAAATCATCCGTATTTCTTTTCTGTGTAAAGAGGCACATGCCTGCATTCCTAGACTATTGCATTTCCGCTAAACGTTAGGGAGATCGGTGCTTAACGGATAAAGCTATTTTCCTTTATATGTATCGATTTTCTTAGAATTAAAAAAAACCCAGTTATTACTACAAATTTTAGGGAGCTTCGTCAGTTATGCCTGCACTGCAGACAAGTTAATGTGATCTAGTTTTTCTTCCTCGTTTAGTTCGGTTTGGTTTGGTTTGGAGTCTTACGGTCAACTCTTTGCTACACGAGGGCTAATTAGACCGGGACCTACAGTTTAAAGCCGATTCCGAATGGCTACAAGCATCCATGCAAACAGTGGTACTCGAACCCACAGGATCTGAACCGAATGCCATCACCCTAGCCATTCGGTCATCACCAAGCAAGTTTTTCTTCCTCAGTGTGTGGTGTAAATGTGTAAAAATTCAGGATGTCTACATGTAGAAAGTACAAAACCTTAATTTTGGATACAAAGGTAGAAATTTTAAAGAAACTGGAGAGTGGCGAATATAAAACAAAGTTAGCAGCTGACTACGGAATTAAAAGAATACCTTGTCAACTTATTTGAAAAACAAGGAGTCAATTTTAGATTCATGGGAAAAATCAAAATTCGCTAGAGGAAAGAAACGCATGAGAAATGCGTCCCAAGAAGATCTAGAAAACGCTCTACTACTATGGTTCCAGGATGTTAGATCTCGAAATTTTCCTATAAATGAACCTCTAGTGCAGACGAGGGCTGATGAATTGGCAAGTCGAATGGGTATTGAAGATTTTAAATGCAGTGGTGGATGGCTTTCTCGATTTAAGTCAAGGCACAATATTTCTTATAGAACTGTATGTGGCGAAAACTCTGATGTAATCGAAGACGTATGCACTAATTTCGGTACTAAACTGCCAGAGCTTTTCTCTACTTACCTGCCAAAAGATATTTTTTAATGCGGACGAAACTGCATTTTTCTTATAAACTCTTGCCAAACAAGACATTATATTCTAAAGGGGATGCTTGCGTAGGAGATAAAAGCAGTTAAGAGAGGATTGCAGCTTTAGTTTGTGCTAATATGGATGGGAGCGAAAAGCTTAAATTATTACTGATTGAAATGTCCAAGAATCCACGAAGTCGTAAATGAATTAAAACACTGCCAGTTGATTATGTATCCAATACAAAAGCATGGATGACACAAGATATCTTCAGTAACTGGTTAAAAGGAATAGATAAGCAGTTTTTGAGGCAAAAGCGTAAAATTATCTTATTTGTGTATAACGCAACCTGCCACAATAACCTTCCAGAACTAAGTTCTCTACAGGTTGAATATTTGCCGCCAAACAGAACTGCGAAGCTACAACCAATGGATCAAGGAATTATTCAGAATCTTAAAACAAATTATTGTAAAAGACTCTTAAAACAAATAATTTTTTCTGTAGATTATGGTGAAAGTTACGACATTGCTCTGCTGACAGCTATAAATGATCTATACGCCGCATGGGATGATGTTAAATTAAGCACAGTTAGTAATTGCTTTCGTCATACTAAATTCGTGCACACCTAAGATAACAATCACATCAAAGAATGTGACGATATTGATAAAGATTTTCCTGAATTCAAAATATTTAACTGTGATAACGTTACTTTTCTGATTATGTACGGGTAGATGAAGACGTGGAAGTCTGTGGAAACCTGAGCGACGATGACATAATAAAAACTATCCGAAAGATGAAATAGAAGAGACCTAATCGAAATCAGATGAGAATGCAGAAACTATTAGGCGTCCTAATGATCAAGCCATAATGGACTCTATTAAAACTCTGAAAGCATTTATTCAGATGGAACATTCCTCTGGTTTGGTTTGGGAGCGCTACGGACATTTTTTTGCTGCACGAGGGCTAATTAGACCGAGACCTACCGCTTAAAACTGATTTCGAACGGCTACAAACATCCATGCCAATTGTGGGACTCGAACCCACAGACTCTTGTACCGAAGGCCTGCGCCCTAATCATCCGGACATCGCCCTTTCTCTGAAAATGAATTGAAATGTTTACTTCAAATCGAGAAACTGGCTGAACAATGTAAGCATCATAAACAAAACCAAACATCCATTTTACAGATTTTTCCAAAAATGTAATTCATATTTTTAATTAAAGTGTACTTTCTACTGCATATCGTCTGCTTCATTTTATGATTAAGGTAAGTCTACATTGTTTTTTAATATGTTTAATTTTAGATAGCATAGTATAATATATTTTCTGGAGTTATACATACCAGGAGATTTTTCTTCTTCAGTGATAAACTTTTAAAGTTATATATTTTCTCTTAACATCGGATAATTCGAACTTTTTTCTGAGATCCTTTGAGTTCGAACTAACGAGCGCCCACTGTATATATATATATATATATATATATATATATATATATATACAAAAAAAATAAACACAATGGGAAAGGCCTCTCCCACCACCAATCATTATCTATTACGTCATACTGGGGTCTGCTGTTAAGACGTATAGTACGTTACATAAAGAATAAATTAAAATACATCTTTTACTTCTGCATTAATCACGAGTAAACAGTACACAATGTGAAACAATTTCAGTTGGAAAAACCTCGGTGGTTGTAATGGAACGATCAGTAAAATGTGCGGTCGTTGTGACGACTGTCGACTGTATTATGAACTGATGGGAAGTTACATTTTAATATTAGTGTACTTGAGATACATGGGTTTCCATGACTACGAGGTTCGCGGTTCCCGTAATTTCGGAACACGTAATATATTAACCCATATTCCCAACAAATATTCTCCTAGGCAGCTGATTACGTTAAACTAGACATGTGGTTGACTAGACAGAGGAATTAGTGAAGTTAGCAAAGTTTTCTAGAGAATCACATCAACATACTGAATGAGTCAGATGAATGATTTCAACATCCGATAATTTAAAGCTGTTTCCGAATTTTCAGGAGTGTTTTGAAATTATACATTTAAATATTTCTTGATTTATAATATTTTCTGTCGGATATTTTATGTATGTATCAAGGCCTCGTTCAATTTGTTCAACAATAAGCGAATAATAACTGCCAAAATGTATGTTATAAACAACTCATTAACGAAATTGAGGCATGCAATCTTCATGGGAGGAAAAAGAAGTTTGTTAGAGGGTTTAAATATATAACGGCTCAAGGTAGCCAAGTGATAGCACGTCGGCTTTCGGTGCTGAGGGTACTCGGATCGAATCTCGTCAAGTGCCATTAAATACCTGCGTGCCTAGGCCGCATATGGGCACGTCAATTCATAGACCGAAAAGTCCCTCTATGAGGTTAGTGGGTGGGGAAGCTACGATACCAGATGCCGCCAATTGGAATGGTCGGTCAAAACTGCGGTGGCACCTGGCTAAATTGGACTCCGACCCCTGTGGTGCCAATAAAAACCGGAGCCGCACACCTCGGTCCGCTAGCACCTGTGGACCTGGTCTGGAATAAATTCCAGCCAGGGGTTAATAACAAAAATAACAACAAATATATAACTTTGAAACCAAAACGAGACCGGTTTTTTACTCAATTTAGACCACAGGGCAGGGTGAAGTGGAATAGCCTCGAACCGAAGTCTAGAACAGTTGTAAACAAACGTTTTTTCGACCACGACACTTCCTTTAAATAAAAAATCTCTCGATCCGATGAAAATTTTTTGGTAGTTGCAATTTTTTTTTTTAAATTAGGAAAATGTTAACATAAAGAAAAAAGCAAATTATGGCAGACTATTTCGAAAATTGATGAACTGTAGATTTCTCGTAAATATGAACTCAGCAAAATATTAATAAAAAACAATTTCAGATAGTTTCTTCAAACGAAACTACTGCCGGTTATTAACGTAGAAATTACTTATTGTTGCTTACCTTTTATTGTATGTATATATGTATGTTTGCGTTATGTACATACGTATTTATTTATATGTACGTATGTATATATATATATATATATATATATATATATATATATATATATATATATATATATATATATATATATATATATATACAGTATGCCCACTAAAGTCCCTTTCCACCCTCTTAACTTCGGAACGGCTGCTGCTATATTCATAAAAGTAGTGTCTAGGTATAGTAAAGTAGCCATGCGCTACTGAATGAAACCACCTACCGCCCCACCTGGTGGAAAACTGCAGAGTTAGCATTCCTATCTCGAAAACGGAACGAGATAAGGAAAAGAAGTGATGTACAAAGATGTAGAGCATCATCGATTTAGTAAGAAAAAATACCTTGCGGGCATTAATGCGAATAATACAACGGTTAAAACGCGCATTTGTTTTTTTCGTCATTCCCTACACTGTGACGTCACGAAACTTGAACGGAATGGGAAATGATTATCTTTCGGGCAAAACACGACACCGCAATGTGCACAGTGATATATCGCTTGTGATCCCCAATCAAAAGGACCGCGGTTCAAACCCCGAGGGTTGCATCCTTGTACTGATTGTCTTTATAAACAGAGTAGACAATATGTAGACCATGTAAAATAGTGTCGCATCAACTCAACGCAATTTGTGATTGGTGTTCGAAATTTTTGCAGTATGCAAATACGTAAGAAATGTCACGCCTGTTCACCTGAGGGAGCTATAAAAGAGACATTTTCTTGCGGTTGTAGTATGTTGATGCTCTTGGTCACGGCTGAGTATTCCAAAGCTGAGTATTGTGAGATGGTTTTACTGTACGGTGAATGTGGACGCAAGGCACGATCACCAGCAAGGTTGTACCGAAAAAGTTTCAATGCAGGCCCGCATCCTTCTCATCAAACCATCCTAACTGTTGTAAAACGTTTAAGGGAGACAGGCTGCGTTACTAGTCGACCTCGATCTGGCAGACCAGCTAAGGTAGGATAGCAAGTTCAATCGAATGAGGTATTAGCATACGCCCTCGCATATCCGAAATGCAGCACAAGAGAGATCAGTCAACACTGTGGCTTCTCCAAAAGTCAGTATTGGAAAATCCTAAGCGAATTAGGCGCTCATCCATACCGACCAACGCCTCAACAAGTTTTAGTGGACAGGGATGCGGAGCGATGTTTTACCGACGTTCGACATCAAATGCGGTATGCTATTAACGTTTGGTGTGTAATTTACAATAATAAGCTGACTCAGGAACCAAATAATTGGGTATGGCGGTTTCGAAGAGTAGCCTCCACGTTAACCTGATCTGACTCCTTTTGAAACATTTTGAAGCATTTTTTATTTAGTGAGTTAAAATTTTGAATTTTTTTGTGATGGTTAACCATATAATTTGTAAACAAAATAACATCGTAAAACTTCTCAAAACGTTTTTAAAAAATTTAAAAATTTATAAATTTTAATAAAAGTGGGATCATTTAAAATCGTTATAACTGGAAATATTATTTGTCGAATTTCAAATTTTTTCTTCTAATTAAACAGAAATATTTAAAGTTTAATTTTGACTCACCATTTTTTAAAATATTAATTAAAAAAAATTAAAAATATTTAGATTAAATATTATGAAAAAAATTATGTAACTTATTTTAAAAAAACCATATATTCAAAAGTAAATATTTTTTTCAAGTTTGCTGCATCAGAATTAAGTTGAAAAAGACATGTTACAAGTTTCAACCATTTATCTTTAACGGTTCTTGACTTATAACAATTTAAAGACGAGAAATGGGGAAAAAAAACCCAGCATGAAGAAAAACGCACTTACAGGTTTAAACAATGATTGGCTACTATTAGAATATTGCAAAATAAATAATAATTTCTCCTGTTCTAATTCAGATGGAAACATGATTTAAACGTCATTTTAAGCGCAAAAGAACACAAAAATTTTTAATGCAATAAATTTTTTTTCGAACATTCGAAGAATTATGTGTCCTGGACCCCCTTAATATATAAAACCAACATTAAAAATATGTATTTACAGAAAATATAAACCATATTTTTTCATTAGCGTATTTTTCTGACTATAAGACGCAACTCAAATTTATGGGAGGATTTTTAGAAAATAATATTTTGTATTTGGTTGGGTATATAAAGGTGTTTTTGATACCTTACTTAATAAAGATAAGAAATATACATATAATTAAAAAATATCATATATATTATTCCTAAAAGGTGTTTTTTTTGTTTTAATTACTTTTTTCCCCCTTAATACTTACTGTAAAATCTAGACTATAATACGCACGCGTATATAATACACATGTTTGATTACCCACGAAATTTTCAGAAAAAATTAAAATTCAACTATAATACGCACCCATAACTTTTCAATGTTTTATTTAAAAATTGCACGAATATTTATTAAAAGAAATAAAATTTCCAATAAAAATAAGGGAAAACGTCACATTCGGTAGAAAAAAAAACTTAAATTTTTTGTTCATAACAAAAAATATTTTGAAATTATCAGTCTTAATCACATTTACTAGAATACAGCTCATCTATTGTTTGTCGTTTATTCAATGTTTAAAACGTTTTTTTGTACATGAATATAATACGCATCCTCATTATTGCGGACTAAAATCTGAAAAAAAGTACGTATTATACTCAAGATTTTACGGTAAATTTATAAATCAGATATCATTTTAAATATTAAGATCTCCACTTCGTGCGAATTGTTAGTTTAGAATTACACATCTTATTGTTTGTTTGAAAATCGAAGTATAAACATCATAAATGATTTTTCTTCCCCTAGATGGCACGTGCGCTAGCTTTTTGTGTTTTACCATTATCAATCGCACTGAACTTTTAAATATAAAAATCGTTTGCTATTATTATCATTCTGTGTTTTCATTAATGAGTTTCTTTATTGGCAGCATCCGCGTAGGTGTACATCATTCTTTTTGCATGGAGAAACCATATATATTGTTTCTAGAAGGTGATTTTTGTGACGATCTCATCCTTCAAACTTAACCAAAATCGATAAATGAGGTGTACATTTTAAAGATTAAGTTCTCCGCTTATGACGAATTGTTAATTTAGAATCACACATTGTATTGTTTGTTTAAAAATCGAAGTGAAAAATTGACTTTTGGCCCTAAAGTCCCCTAATTTCCCTGGAGGAGTCGAAACGGCACGGTCAAATAGAGTGCACAAAAAGGTTTTGAAATGTAAATATCCCATTTTACACGAGTCTGTATCATATTTAACTTTTAATATTGCCTACAATGGTGTTTTGACGTATACAAATCTCGTGTACCCCTGTTTTGCCTCATGCTTCACCTCCAATATTGTGGCCAAATTCTCTTTGCAATTAGTTTTGTATTATCCTTACGCACCATTGTTAATTGACAAATAAACAATGGCTACAAATGAACCTGTTATTCTTTCATCCTACTACAAACCACCAACCTCACTATATAATTTATCGTAGTTTAATCGCATGCGAAATGGTCGCACGGGCCATCTAGTACATAATAAATAATATATATATATATATATATATATATATATATATATATATATATATATACTAGCTGAAAACAAGCACTTCGCTACGGAGTACATTCAAATTAAATACAACGGTCAATGTATGCAATTAACGCCAAAAATATGTATAAATATATTTATAATGAATACAACGATCAATGTATATAATTGATGCAAAAATAAACGAAAAACTGTATTTATAAAAAAATGGTAACGGATA
This sequence comes from Dolomedes plantarius, assembly GCA_907164885.2. Taxonomy (NCBI): domain Eukaryota; kingdom Metazoa; phylum Arthropoda; class Arachnida; order Araneae; family Dolomedidae; genus Dolomedes; species Dolomedes plantarius. Next base: position 38,776,394 of record OU015503.1, on the reverse strand, counting down.
TTTTTACAGACAAATAATGTAGAAGAAAATATTGTAGAGAATAGCTCACTTCTACCCAGACTTGGGTGTATATAATTTGAAGTGGCACTCTAAATGAATTTGATACAAACACAGTTTATACATGAAACAATGTTTATTGAATTCGTTGCACATATAGAATTTGCTTTTACAGCAATAAGCATACGTACGACTTGTACGGAATATATATATTAGCATTCAATAAAAATACTTTTTGCAAATACTTTCAAACCAGCAGAGAGTCAAACCAGCAGTACTGCCACGTAAACTTTGGGCCCCCTAAGCACTAGCGCAGGATAGCACCTGGAGGTGCTTTCCTCGTAGCTCCCTTAACTCGCTTATCTATCAACCTTAACAAAACCTTCTTTTTCAACCTCTCTATTAATCAAGCTGCTTGGTATTTATACCAAGCGCGTATGCCGAAATTAACATATCTCAAGCAGCTTCTTTAATTCATTCACTCAAAAGTTCGATTCTTGTGAATCGAATCTTATGTATACCTTACAATATTCAAATTAAATCTAATAGAACATACTGAAGAATATAGTACAGTTATTATAGTACAGTTTGAGGAACATATCATTTACTGCATTTTAATATTTTTTTGGATAATGTCCAATCGTCTACCGCATTAGTAAGAAAAAAAATATTTATTTTTGTCTATGCACGTGATGATAAATTAATGTTAAGTATCAGAAAAAGAAATCACGTGATCAGCATTTAATAAATTAAATTCTAAAAATTAGTCTTTAAAATTTCCCCAAAAATCAGAAAATTGAGGTCAAAATTCGAAAAATATTTCATTTTAAAGGACTTTTTATGATCTTTCTCGTGCTATAAATTTTGTAACCCTCAATTTGTTATTGGAAATGCAAACTTAAAAAAAAGTTACTAAAACAGCTTAAAAATTTAATTAAAAAATAATTCAAGAAGAATTTTTCAAGAATCTTTCTTATTGCACCCCTATACTGTAAGAAGAATCGCGATACAAAATTTCAGCCCTTTAGTTCCAGCGGTTCGGTCTGTGCGTTGTATGTCAGTCAGTGAGTCAGTCAGTTAGGGAACAGTTTTATATATATATATATTATTTGATTTGTATAATATTCATTTTAGTTTAATGTTACCATCGGACCGTAAGACGCAGCCCAATTTTAATTCGATTTTTTTTTTTGTAAAAAGGTGCGTCTTATGGTCCAAAAAATACGGTAATTAATTCAACATGATATAAATTTAATTCAAACTCACCGTGACCCCTCCCTTTTCTTCAAGACCCCCTTTGTGGGTCGCTACCCACAGTTTGCACACCACTACTCTAGAACGTAATTATAAGTATGAGAATAAACTCCATTGTGGATAACTGAATATTTTATTGATTTATTCATGATCGAAGTGTTGAAGCCTCTGCTGGTAGCTAAAGATTTATGGAAGTTAATATCGCCATTAAGAGAACTGATGGTCTAAGTGCAAATGTAAAGCCCGGTAAATGAAAATGCAGAATCCAAGAATCGGAATTAATTCATTAATTCCTCATTATCTTAAGAATTAATTTACCTGCGATCATCAAATAATACTTGTGATGGAAATATCCGTGGTTGGTTCCCCTTCGTTCAAATTAACCGAGCTGGGGTCATTAGTGTTAACAGAAAATATTAATAAAATATTGCACTTTCAGGTTTTATATGGAAGCAGTGATATTTGAATTTATTCAAACATCCATTTCAATTTATGTTCTTAAACAGTGGGTTGCAAAAAGTATTTGCAAACAAAGTTTTTCTATGATAAATAGGTAAATATCGTTCTCTCAAATCGAGGCATGAAGATTTATCAACAAAGTTCTGTTATAACTGTTAATAATATATTGTACCAACTCCGAGCGACGCGAAGATATTTTAAAAAGTGAATTTCAAATAAAGAAATAAATATGCCACTTAAATATGCCACGCAAATTGAAAAATAGAAATTTATAAAACATTAAATCTTTAGTACACTTTTTCACCAACTTGCAGAAGAGTAGACAGAATAAAATCATTGAATCTTCGCTGGAAGCTGAACAATTCTAGCACCTAAGAACTTTTCTGTGACAAGATTTTTCTGTGATTTAGATATAAAAATTAATCACAATATAACAGTTATTAATAAGTAGCATACGACCTCAACTTCCTTTCCTCTAAGGACCTCGTCTTAAACCAGCCGAGAATAATCTTTTACAAGAAAAACATCACATGTTGAAAAACCTCAACCGATCGCATCCAAACAAACTTTTTAACTGATCTTTTTATTCCAGACTCTCATTCACCTAGGAAACAAAACCCGTGTTGCCACATCGCTCAACCAAACGATTTTCCAACAATAGACCCAAGAGCAGGATTTATTACTTACTCCATGGTGGATGCGTGAACGTGCTAAATCATTGTTTTATTTAATGTGAACTCCAAAACATCGCATGCTGGCGATAACACGCCAAGTTGGCCCCAAACTCGTAACAATATATTAATACTAATGTGTGTTATTAATATTGTACATTATTTTCAATAATATATATTAATAATAATAAGATAGATTATTTTATGTTATAAGAATTAATCGTATTCTGTTACAACCATCATTTTACGCAAATTAAGTAATCTAAGTGAGGAAATATCTGGAAATTTTAAAACTGGTAGAATTATCAGCGGAAAATACAAATTTTTGGATACATTAAGTGTATGCACACTTATGATACGCTTAAAGAACACTAATTTTATTGATTCTGACAAATCAGATATCTAGACTTTTTAATCAAACAACTTTAATAGAAGCTATATAAGTTATGAAAATGATGTATGTCTTCAAAATTTTCCTGACGTAAGAGAATGTCTCTTAAGATAATGGGATACCCGATTCTCTGCGTAACGTACTATTTCCCTTCAGCTTGAATGTAAAAGTTATCACGACATCAGCAAAGATGTATTAAAAGGCTTTGTCATTATAAGATGTGTAATTAAAAGGTAAGAAACCCGTGAAACTGCCTCCCGATGTAGTTTTGCCGCTGTCACCACATATTTACAACAGCTAGGTGATGGTCTAATGGCTAGGGCACTGGCATTCGGTACCAGAATCTGTGGGTTCGAGTCCCACTGTTGGCATTGTTGTTTCTAGCCGTTCGGAATCGGCTTTAAGCAGTAGATTCCTGTCTAATTAGCCCTCGTGTAGCAAAAATTCACCGTAGTGCTCTAAACCAAACCGTTCAGGCAACCCAAACAGTTGTTTTTATTGTTCCTAATGCTGAGACACTTGTCAAGAGATATTCGCTAATTACCCTCGAGATGCGATGATTTATTTATATGGTCATAGTATAGTTTAACCCCCCTCCTTTTTCTTCCTAAATTTGCACCAAGCAACCCCAGGGGGCGACATCTGTAATGGTTGCTCCACACCAACAGCGACGACAACAAAAGACAGAAACATTTTGTTGCTTGTCTCTGTGGCTGTCACAACAACTTTCACACTGAGGCATTTTATTTGCGCATGCGCATAAGGTTCTTTTCGGAAGCAAAACATTTTTTCCCATCTGCTTCAGCAAGATGGCTGACAGGTCGCCTCCACGTTTGATAAAGCTTCTTCTACAGTGATGACGATAGCTTTTAGAACTTCTGACTGATGACGAGAGATGCCTGCATTGGACTAAAAACATAGACAGAAATCGAATTAAGCAAGGTGTTCACGAAAGCGATAGAGCACCACAATCATTCTATTCTGATTGGCTGTCGAGCATGGCGACAAAGATAAAAGTTGGACTGTTTCCAAGACTTCAAAGCGCAGAGACAAGAGACAGACACAAATTGGAAGAGACAAAATTATTTGTTACACGCATGCGCAGTATCGAAGATACATGTTTTTTGTCTTTGTCGCCGTTGGTATGGAGTTAGCATTAAAGTCCTACTTTCCCCATCCCTCTGACAACATAAAAGGACTTTCCGGTATACGGATATAAATGGCCCTTATCCGGCCTAAACACGAAGGCATTCAAAGGGGCTCGTGAAGATTCGAAATGAGCTCCCTCCATGTGAAGTCCAACGCGATACCTCTAGGCTACTTTGGAACCGCCCAAAAAAGTTATCTGACAGAGTTCGCCAAGGCGTTGTACCCCAAGTGCGAAAAACTACATGTACAAGGATTTCCCCAAGCATGAGCTGAAATCCTTGCTGAAATAACACCCAAACGTGTTTGTACTTATACCATTCGAAATGTACTAAAAGACGTTAAAATTAACGGTAGAGTACAGACGAAAATCCTAATATTTGTGAAGATAACAGGATGCAAGAACTTTCTTTTTGCTGCAACGTACACAAATAAACTTAATGATATTTGGAAAAAAATGTTTTAGTAACAGATGACAGCAAAATGTACCATTTTGGCTTACATGGCCTCAAAACAATTTGCTACCACCCTGATTCGAATTTGAAACCAAAAGAACATGGTACGTACAGTTACATATGGTGGAGGTCAATGTTATGCTGTGAGGGTGCATGCCATCTGCTGGAGTTGACAACTTTCACTTTATGGATGGAAACATGAATGTAAGGCAGTACATTGCCGTTTTGTGGTGGTGTAGTGCCCAAAAGCTGGGAATGGTAAACCCTTACTAACTGAAAGCTAACAAAACTGGAGGATCCTTTGCAACAGAAAAGTCCAGAATAGGTGAATCGTAAAGGTATTTTGTTACATCATGACAATGCCAAACCTTATATATCTTTAGTCACTCGGTCAGAAGCTACTGGAAGTTGGTTGCTGCGAAACAGAAATTTACAGCAGACTAATGGCTATAGATGGCGTTAGGTTCTTAAAATAGAACTGTTTATTTTTTCCCATTTCTTTGTTATTTTGTTTTATTATAGCTTGCTCTGCGGAAATGATGACGTAGCTGTTTGTTGAGAATGTGTTAATACGGAGAGAAAGTGCTCTGTAAGTTTAACCATGTGCATTTTGACGTTTTTCTAAAGAATATTATAATGATGTATTCCTTTTTTTTTGACTGATCACTGTATCGTTGCCATTTAAAAGTACTTTTAGGACGAAATCACCAACTCCCCTGAACTACCCAGGTAAGTTTGAAAATGATTCCGTTTTTCAGTACGGGTTGATTCTTTGTTTGGGCAGTGAAGTGTGTCCTTTTTTGTATCTTTGTTTGCTGTCATATATCAGGTCGATATAGAAATTGTTTTATTTAAGTTTTTCTCTAAGTGCTGGGAAAATATTTTATAATTACTTTTTCTGACATTGGTTGAGATGTGTTACAACATCCACCATATAGCCCTGACATTGCACATTCAGACTACCATTTGTTTTCTGATCTGCAAAATTCCTTGTCAAGAAAAACCGTAATTTCAGATAACACTGTCAAATCCCACTTGGAAAATGATTTTGCAGAAAAAGATCTGAAGTTCTTTGAAAGTGAAATCGGGAAATTGCCTGGATAGTGGATAATGGTTATTGATAAAAACGACTGATTAAAGTTATTTCTTTGTATAAAAAATTGTCATTTTATTTAATGAAAAAAACGAAAGTAGTTTACGTACAACCCAATAGCTTGAGAGATACAGTGATCAGTCAGTGAGTAAGTAGTATTTGATTTTTACATATAGGGTGTGTCACAATTTCCTCCGGGGTTTGGAAGGCTTATAAAAAACATATTACCAATACAGCAACAAAGTTGACTTTACTGGAGAAAGAAACATTACAAGTTTTGTTTCACAAATGTTCAATATGTGAACCTTTCGTGATGCGGCAGATATCAAGTCTAAAGTCAAATTATTGTTTCGCTCGCTTTTTTTCGGGATCTGTAATTCCGCACTCGCTTGACGAATCGACTTTCTCGGGCTTTCTCGGGCACAAACGCATCTCGTACACGAGTAACCTTTTCGGCCGAAGGGCCTGGGCGACTAGTTCGTTTTCCATCACACAAGCAACCACTTTCCTGAAATTTTCGAAACCACGCATGAACCACGCATACTGCTATCAGACCTAGTGCCGCCATCTACTAACACATTTGTGAAACAGAACTTGTAATGTTTCTTTCTCCAGTAAAGTCAACTTTGTTGCTGTATTGGTAATATGTTTTTTTATAAGCCTTCCAAACCCCAGAGGGAATTGTGACACACCCGGTATACAGAAAAATTTCACATAAGTAAAATCACATGTATTATCGCAAAATTATAGCATGTATATTAACTCAAAAGTTTTTTAAAAATTTCCAATGGAGAGAAATAGACAAAAACAACAAGAAAAAAAGATGCAAGAAAACAGACAACAAGAGGAAAAATAATTTCAGGTAGTCTCTTCTAACGAAACTACCGCGGGTTATTAACGTAGGATTACATATCGTTGCTTTCTTCTTTTGTATGTATATATGTATGTATATGTTATGTATATATGCATCTATATGTATGTGTTATGTATATATGTATCTATATGTATGTGTTATGTATATATGTATCTATATGTATGTGTTATGTATATATGTATCTATATGTATGTACATATTTATATTGGCATGCATAGCTGCTGTAGCATCTGAGATGGTCGGGATTTCGTCATTTATGTGCTCCTCTTCATCAGCGTCAGAATATTCGATTTCAGAATGATTCATTTTAATTTCTTCCACAATGTCTTCATCAGTCGGATTTTCACATGTTCTGACTTCATCATCACATGTTTCGAACAATTGTATGCCACAATCTGAGAATGTTGAAATTTTATGCTTTTCTATCCACATCGCGATAGGTAAATCTTCATCATCTTCTTCTTCAACATTCGTTGTATCATCAACATTCATAAAACGTTTAAAAAAAATCAGTAGTCGACTGAAAATAAAGGTTAGTTATAGTCGATTCTTAATATTTCGGAGGTTCGCTATAAAAGGATAAATTAGCATTAAATACATAGGAAAACGGCGGGACCAAAATCTTCGTTCGTTATATCTGGGAGTTTGTTATATATCGGGTTCGCTATAACGGGGTTTCGACTGTATATACGAGTATATATGTGTGTATGTCAAAATGTTGACGCATTTTGGTAATTTTCTGTTTAACTGTTTACTGTTTGCCCAAGCGATACAGACTGGATTTGGCGCTCTGCCGAAATTATAACTCGCGACGCAGGGCATCTGAAATTTTTGCTTTCCAGAGGAGCGTTACGGGGGAATGTAATCATACGTTACAAGATACAAGAAAACAGACAAGAAGAAGAAAAAAAAGTAAAACGAAGAAGAAAACAGGAACGTATCATTGCTCAGTGTTCTTGACTCACAATATCGGCTGCAGAGATCAGTGCCTCACAGGTCTGGAGGTGGGGAATGTCCATAACTTGTGGATTACCACAAATAGGGCAGAACAGACTCTCTAAAAATTTCAAGCGGCTTAGATGTTTAATCAAATGGGCGTGACCAGTTAAAAGTCGGATCATGGCTACCGAATCCTCTCGTGGAATATCTGGAATATATGCACAATCAACAATCCATAATTTATCAGTATTTCTCCATAGGACCATAGAAAAAATGTGCTGAACTGCGTTTCCTAAGCCTTGCCTTCTAAAGCAGATATTTCTGATAATGACATCGGAGAGTGAGTGTACGTCGAAAAGTGAAAATGGAGTGAGCTGATTGGACGGCTCCAGGATCCTCCAGTTTGCTTCACCTACGTAAAGCAGCTTCCAGTACGGTCAAGTATTTCTCTCAATTAGATCTTCATTAAATAGGTCTTTGAATTTCTTCACGATAAATAGCCTTACAGAATTATAAGCGATCGATATTATATCAAAAGTGGTCGATGTTGTTTTATTTCATTCAAGTGAGCGATACTTACACTCAGGGAAATCACAAATATTGATGGATTTCTGATATTTTAATATGTTTTAAAGTATGACACAGACAAATCGCTTTGGGTAAACATTTCAAAAAGCTTATGTATATTTCTATTTACATATCTAAGCATAAGGCTGTTGTGATAAATCGAAAAGTTAACAAATCTTTCTATACGTAAATAATACAGACTCAAGACAAAGCAATAAACTATTCAATATTTAACTTGTGAAATACCTTCAGCTATCGATTTCTTTTATGTATTGTAAAGAGTGGTAGAACACAACAAAAGCAATCGATAGACATGCTATTGGAAAATGAAACTTTGTGATACTTGCGAACTAAGTTTGGGGGGAAGGAAAAACAGATGCAGTTACAGTTACGACCGATTTTTTTTCCTTTGAGTTTTAAACAAATACTAGTTGGTACCCGCCAAAACATGACGGCTGGATAGTAAATAAATGTACTAGTACACAAATTATACTCAACATATCACTGCCAAATATTGAAAATCATAATATTAAGAATAGAGAAATACACTTTAAAAATTACTATTGAATCCAATAAAAAGAAATAGGGTTACTCAACAGCGCGAAAGAAACAATTTCAGCCAGGTTTAGTTCTACAGGGTGATCAGAAAGTCAGTATACATTTGAAAAAGTAATAATTCACAGAATAATGTAGGTAGAAAGGTAAAAATTGACACACATGCTTGAAATGACATGGGGTTTTATTGTAACCACAAAAAAGTTAAAAAAATGACCAACAGATGGCGCTGGACAGCAAAAAGTCAATAACGCTGCATGAGAATCGCGTATAAAAGGAGCTGTGCATTTTCCTGAACTGTTGATGCTATTCTACGAACTTTCAATACTCATTTCGGTGGTACTTCCGATCTCCGCTGACATTCTCCTGAAATATCTGTGTTTGAAGGCGTTGGCCTAGTTAACACAGTTAGCCAATTGTTTCTATGGTCCTATGGAGGGAATCAGATGCACCAGCAATCGCAGCATGTTGACGTTACCATAAAAGGCACTGCTAGTGAAGCTGTACTATCAGAATGGGGAATCTGCTAGTGCAGCTTTACGATCCTATCGCCATAGGAAGGGCATTCGAAAGGGTAAAGGTCCTATGACAATTGCAGCGGTGAAGAGAATGATTTTGAAGTTCACGATGGACCGACATCAATAGGGATGCTAAAAGACAACATCCAACCCCAAAGTCTCACCATAAATAGAGATATGCTGTACAGTGATGTTCACAACATTGTCCCACGACTACAGCTATTGATGAATGACGGTCGAAATGTTGAGCATTTGTTCTGTAGAACATCATCTTTGCTTTGTCATAATTTGTTATGCTAATTATTGCTTTTCTTATCACATGAAGTGCCATCTGTCGGCCATTTTTTGAAGTTTTTTTGTGTGGTTTCAATAAAACCCCATGTCATTCCAAGCATGTGTGTCAATTTTTACCTCTCTACCTACATTATTCCATGAATTATTACTTTTTCAAATGTATACTGACTTTCTGATCACCCTGTATATCTCACAAACATAATTGAAAATAAAAATGCCAGAGAAAGAGCTAGAGAGATTCTTCGGAATATAAACATTAACGTGTTTATGTGGCCTCGTGCTTAGTAAGTGTATAAAGCAACATTTAAACATGTCACTGAGCATGGGCAAAGACAAATTAATGAGGTTATGCGGCATCGTGCTTAGTGAGTATATAAAGCCAGATTCAAACATGTCACTGAGCATTAGGGTGGAGTGAAAAAGACAAAAAAAAAATATTAAACGTCATATTAAACGTCAAAATTTAAAAAAATCAATTTCTTTTATTTAATTTTAATGCTTGCAATAGCTTTATTTTCTGACTCAAAAACAGTTCAAATTATAAAAAAAAACAGGAAAACATTGTCGTTTCAAAAAAATATCACTAACCTAAAATTTACTTTAATCAGTCTTCAATTCTGGATTTCACATGAGGGCCAAAATAATTATCTTGGCGTCAAACTTTGGAAGTTTCTTTCGTGACTTGATTCCACTGCGAATATATCCATTCCTAGCATCTGCTCCACATGTCACCAATGATGCTTGTGTTACCAGTCTCACATGACTCTCTACTGCTTGAGAATGACAAAGGAGCTTCTCTATTTCAAATTATGAACCGTTTCTGATCATACTTGCTATGTCTTCGTCACAGAGGTTCATGGTAGCTGGTGGTTCCAAAGGATTGTCCCAGTTAGTCATCTCAAAATATTCCTCTGCTTCGAAATTTACATTCGGAAGATCAAATTGGCGTATTTTCCCCTACCAGTCAGTTTTTCTTGCTTCCAGTATTCTTCTGAGGCCAAGTTCTCGATCTAACAGCATTGCCAACAGAATGTTTTATAAATTTCAGGCAGAGCAACTGGAATAGAAACAAAAATGTTCACAGCAAGGGTTTCGTACGTTTGCAGAGATTTTCCTATTGTTCCGGAAAACTGGTGGGGCCCAGATGACTTTGCGTCAATCTTCTGGAAAAGGTGGCGATAAGGTTGTTGCAATAGGCATGGTCATGGACCAAGCCATAAATTGCACTGGTTAGTATGCAATAATCATACAAACCAGTGCAATTTATGGCCAACAAAGATTTCAATCCGTCTAACTGCGCCATTTTTACTCCCAACGTTGACGTTCGTTCCATCACATCTAACGGCAACCAGTTTCGAAAGTGTAATCCCTTTCTGTGTAACGAAGTTGATGGCGCTTCGTATAATACCCACACCAGATCCAGAATCCGGTGTCACATGTCCTGTATAAACAAAACCAGGTTCTGACAACAAAACAATATGCTCTTTCACAGCTATTATAGTCCTATATAAAGAACTTCCCTTCTTTTCTTGCACTATCGTTTTGTCTTTTCTTCCATCGAAGCAGTTGGAGTACAAAAACTGTTACTTGTGTGGAAATAACCTGTGATCATACCTTTCGACATTTTCTCCTCAGCTTACTAATGTCAATAACTTTAGATGGAGTATCATTAGATACAATCCCTGTATAACGAAGCACAAAGGATGTAACTATAGCAGCTGACCTATCCGATACTCCCGTTCTATAACAAGCAACGGCTAGATTTAGCAGAGATATTCTCATTTGGCCTATCTTGGAGGTTGAGGGAGTTTCATCGTCAGTTGTTTTCCGACATTTGACTTCATGACTAACGTAATCGTCATCATCTTCAGAGATATCTTCCAATTCTGAATCAGATACGAAGACGGCGTTTGTTTCTAAATCTGTAATATTTTTAGATGAAGAAGCATTATCTTTCAATTCCTTTGCTTTAGCTTCCTGGTTTTCCCTTCTACATTGCCTTTCTCTTACACGCTTCAATTTTTGAGCTGCAGAAATGTCAATTGATCCTACTGCCATTTTTCTCTCATGCCGTTAGTCTGCTAAAAAGTTTCGTTCCCTACTTGGAACTTTCAAGGAACACTTGCATTGTTAGTAATTTAAACATTTGCATGCAGAAATATCAAACAAAGTACTGTTTGCTTGGTCAAAAAAATCTTAATTTTGTCAGCGCACTCTCGAAATTTGGGTATTCTTTTAATATTTTTGTAATTTTCATTGTAATTTCTAATAAGACGAATAACTTCTTGATGACTTACCATAGGCAATACGGCTTTCTTCAAATTCTTTTGATGTCACAAGAAACAATTTCGCTGATATCTTTTACAGAAGGATCTTTCTTGTTCCCCTTCCTTCACAATATATCATATTTTATCCATAGAAAATGCTTTATTAAATCAGCATACGTAGGTAACACTGTCTCTTTCAGTTGTACAGGAGTTCCAATAACACTACAAAAACTTTCACTTCTAGTTGAGGACATGCTTATGTTTATATTTTAATTAAAAGTCCGTATTAATATAAATCACAATTGATAAAACTTATTGCTTCAAACTACAAATTAGAAACAAGTTGTTGAAACAAAGACATCAGTCGCAAAAACGAATCATTCCACACAATAAAAGTCACGTGCCTGCTTAAGTCATGATAAAATAGTTATCAGAATAGAATGCATGCTGTCATCTAGTAGATTTTTGGAGTGCAAAATTGCTATTTATGTACGAAATGTCATTTATAGAACTGATATTTGACAATAAATATTAATATTAATATTAATTATTAAATAATTATTAATATTAAATATTAATTAATATTAATTTACAAATTAATTAATTACTCAATTAATAAATCATTATTTTTTTTATAAAAAGGCATTAAAAACTTTAAAAAAGGCAATACAAATATTCACTTGCGGTCTGGAACCTCAAGATGGCAACATTTTGAGCTCAAATTTGGAGAAAATTTTTTCCAGCCAGTTCCACACCAAATGACTCAGGCATGTGAATTTCGAGAAAAAGTTTTTTCGCTCCACCCTACTGAGCATGCGCTGAAAGTAATTTTTAGTTGTAAATTATCGTTTATCAATGGAAATTGTGGTTGCAAAAACCAAATTTGACACATCACACCTCTGCTAAAAGAGTTCAACGTCTCAAAACAGCCATATTTTCAGAAAGAGATGAAGAAATTTCATATTTCTTCTTTCATGAATGCCTATGATAATTTTGGCAAAACGTATTGTTCGAATCACTTCAGAAGGAAGAAATATATACTATTAGAGTTGGTTTACATTTTTAAAGCAGGATTTTGAATTTCAATTGCGAGATATAACCCTCTTCTAGTAACCTCATTTTGTCAACATGGACGGAAAAGCTTGTCGGAATACTGTCATATCTCTATGCTAATGCCCAATCTGTCTAAGAATTTCACAACACAAAGAAAAAACCTTGATAACATGAACAGGTTACAAAAAAATACAAATTTGTTTTCAAAATAGAATTTTACGGAAATTTTTTATTACAGAAAAATTTTAATACAATGACATTAATCACTGAGAAAAATCTTATTTTAATTATTCGCGCATGAGCAAGTTCCCCCTCCTAATTGTGGAAGCGGGTAATAAGCGCCATCTGGGAGATTGTGTAGGTAGGCTTATAACATTATTCGAGAATGAGAAACACGACTTAAAGAGCATTATGGAGAAATTATCATAAAATTCCGGAGATGTAACACTCTTCTAGCAAAAGTGCAACATCTATAGATTAAAATCTTTCGTTTAAGACCAAAATGAAGTCAATTGATGTAGTGGTTTTCTCTCACGGCCTGCCCAAAGGATCGGCTTAGCAACTTTAATATATAGATGATTATTTAGGGTAAACGATAAAGCGATAAGTTACATGGGGTGAAGAGATTATTACCTTTCACCTATTGATACATAAAGTAAAAAGATTATAATATATTCCTAGTTTAATTAGGTCAATGTATGTGCACAGTAGCTTTTACAGGGGCGGCACCAGTCCAGAGATTTTTTTTTTTTTTTGGGGGGGGGGGGGCAACGTCGGCTCTTAGGATTATATATATATAGTATGTATATATATATATATATATATATATATATATATATGTATATATATAAAATAAATAAACATCGTCCCATTTTAAATTTAAACTCATTTAATATTAGGTCTTATATAATTTTAGGCTATGGAAAAAAAATACGCCGGGCCCCTTTTTTTGGGGGGGCGGGGCAATTCATGGAGCCGCCTATGAGCATTTATGTTTAATATTGTCATGCATTAACAAAGTAATGATTCTATGCTGGATACGTAGTAAAGATGATCTTAATGGATAGGGTGGAGACAGATTGACGAGTATTAACGTTTAATACGTAATACTTTAAGAGGATTGCTTCCTCAGATTAGTACCATCGTAATGTTTGAGTCATTTAAGCATCGTCTCTAACGAGCGGATTAAATGAAATCGGATATTTAACTAGTTATGTATAGTATTTGGTAGTTACATGCTTAAATTTTATCCGCCGAAACGAAGCATCTGCTTGATAAATTGAATACATCATTCATACAAACGTATACATTGATATGTAATTTATACTCATAACAACATTGGTTATATACCAGCGGAGGCTAAGATAAACTGCGTTTAGAGCCATTTGGGAATGTACATTTTGTCAAATAAATACTGGGAATGACTGATTTAAAAATCTTACGTTAAGGTATCCGACTGCCTTTAAAACTTCGCTGACATTTACGAAAATTCCGAAATAGTTTTAATCCCTTTTATTTTAAGATTATAAATTTATGTTTATAAATCTGCTTTTGTTTTTTCAGTACGATCATCAGAAATGAAATGAGAGCGATTTAAAGATCAGCAGCATCTATGACTTTCAATACAAGTTGAAAACTTTAATCGTGTTTAGTGAAGAACTTACTTTTCATCAAATTTGTAAACGACTCTTTTGATAACTCAAAATATAACTATCATATGTCTATGAAATTTTTAACGTATGCTTTTCACAGTACTGAGAATGTAATGTACTTCAGATTTGGTTTTATACGTGTATTATTTGTTGAGTTATAGCTGCATTTATAAAAAATCTTAGAAAAAATTACTAAAATTTTACTTGTAAGTGCATATTATGAAATGAATTTTTTATATTTTAAGATATTCATTTGCTTTTAGCCCATTACACAATGAATCCTGTAGCGCTTTGCAGAAAATTTCAGGCTATCTGACAATACCAATTATATCTGATTATGAGCATTTATGAACCTGTAAATAGTTGACAAAAATATATTTTAACCCGCGAGAACTCGCACCGGGTATGACATGGCCAATCCATTTTCATTCAATGTTTTTGTTATCTTCTTATCCGATTAGGCCGAAATTTCGTGTAGCTGTATTCAAGGTCACATTCTTTCAGCGGGGTAAAAACTAAGTCTACTCAAAAAATAGATTTTGAGGAAAATATTTCGACGTGTATGTCATACCCGTGCGAGTCCTCGCGTCAGTCAGATCTTTCCTTTTTTTCTGTCAGTTTAGTGCATCATGTCGGGATTTTTGAATTACGACGAGGAAATAAAACAATTGCGACACCTTTTAGAGACTGTTTCTAGTGATAATGAAGCTTTATCCGAAGATAATGATGCCTCTGAGGATGGAGAATACTGTAGCAATCACGATTCTTCTTCTGAAATTGAGACAGAAACCGAAGATAAAGGTTCACTGTCAACAGCCGACTTTTATATTGGTAAAGATAAAAAAATGGCTGAAGAAAAAATACCGGCAAAATGTAAGAAAGCCTTCAAGGAACGTAATTATCAAGCTTCCAAGTAATACAAATTATTCAAGAGATGTCGCTTGTCCCGTAGATGCATGGAATGTTCTCTTCAATAGCAACATGCTAAATATGATGGTGCCTCAAACAAAAACAACTTATTCAAGCCCTTCAATGGAACTGGAAATCACTAATAATGAACGCCTGCAAAAAAACTCAAGACAAAATATAAACGATGTTAAATTTGCCCAAGTAATAAGGACTGAAAAACAAAGTTTATGTGCCAAAAATGGGAAGAATGTCTGTGTTGAACATCAGTATGTAGTTTGTAAAAATTGTCTATAAAAATGTAAGTATTATTAAAATTCACTAAAAATTTTTAATTTATTATCTTATGTTCTTTAGTTACGTAAGGTTTGCATATAAACAATATTAATTGATATTTAAATAGCAGAAATGAACTAGGGTATGAGATACCCGGTCCGAGTGCTCGTAATCGAAATTGGGCGCGAGTGCTCTCGGGTTAAATAAAAAATTTGGGGGCAGCGCTTAACCCCCCCCCCCCCCTATAAAGAGAGAGCCATTGCAATTCCTCAAAATGTTAATCCTAAGGGGGGTGGATATCTCGAACTGTCAACTGGACTCCTCCCAACACAAGAGTCTGCAAGAAGAGGAAAAGGGAAATACGATTTTTTTTCTTAGTACATAGCAGCCTTAAATCCGTAGATTGGAAAGTTCCAATATGAGGTCATAGGGGGGAGAGGGTACCATCTCTCCCAGATGTAGCCTGTCGCCCCTGGGGATTTGCTCGATCAAAATTGAGGTAGTACCTGGCTAATTCGGTCTACTACCCTCGTGGTGCCATTATAAACCGGAGTCGCACCCTTCTGACCACTTGCTAATATGGACCTGGTCTGGAATACTTCTGTCCAAGGGGGTATTAAAAACAACAGCAACAACAGAACCACTCAGATTTTAAATATCTTTGAATATTTTCTAAATATCTCGGTTTTAAAAACAAAGTGACTTATGCCTCTTTCAAAATAAACTGGTCTTATGTGTATTGAGTTGTTGCTGTTCTTAGCTATTCAGTAAAATGGTAATAATTTTTTTTTCCATTGCAGAAAACCTTTGGACAAAGCCCTTAGGTATACAGAATAAAAGGAAATAGACAAAAGGAAAACCAAATATAGAGAATACATAAACAAGAAAAAAAAACTAAGATAAAATTCTCAAGCGATCACGAGCCTCCCAGTAACTTCCGTACAGAGAACGATGATAAATGATGTGTCAAATAGGTCGGAAAAAGGTTTTCCTATTTAATTTTTTTAAATAAAAAAGGAAGGAACCGAGATAAAAAAAATGAGACAAAAAGATGAGCTAAAACTTCAATCAACAATTTAAGATTTCTAGATGAAGTTATTAAAAAAAATTGAATTTTGTTTTGTTATTACGTTGATACCAAGTTGAAATAATTACAAGATAAAAAGAACTTTTTATATACCATGCTTTTAAATTTTCTGTTGAATCATATAAACTTGACAATTCTATGTATTAATAAATACTTTTTAAAATTATTTTGATGAATTATCACATCAACTTGAAAGAAAATGAAGTTAATTAGAAGTTAAGTTGCATTTAAAATTTCGTTCCCGTTCCGGTCGATAGATGGCTGCACCAGTCTACAAAACAAAATTAACTGAAAATTAATTTAATTCTGCTTACATATGGCTAAAAGTATAAAAAAATTGCATTGTCATCGTGTTCTGAGCTATTCTAAAAGTTTCAAATGTCTAGCTAGTCGGGAAGTTAGTTAAAAATCGATTGCAAGATTTGCACTAGACAAACACACACACAAACACACAAACACACAACAAAGCAAGTTAATAAAAACATGGTAAATAAACAATTGCGACCATGCTTTCTTTCTTTCTTAAAATTTTTATGAAATTTCGAATGTTTTATTATAGTGTTCAGGCTATGATTGCTGAAATGACAATTTGAAAAATTGGATAAAGAACGTTTTACATTAGAAAGATGGCTGCCGTCATTTTGTCGGTTTTGGACGTACTATTGAGCGCTATGTCTGTATTTATGTCCTCAGGCTTCTGAAATTTCATGACATTTTCTAATTTTACGCGAAATATGCACACACATTTACAAAATTATATTCGATAGTAAAGAGGGGGAAAAATGTGTGGTATACCTACTTAGACTGAAAGCCGTCAATTTAACGACAATATAGAAAACAGGCAGAAATATTTAAAATAATATCGGGAAAATGTTAGTTACTTTTCGTCTCTTCCCCCTTTTGCAAATAACAGAAACATTGGCTCTTGGAAAATATTGGTGTTGAAGTGATAAGAACTGCACAAACCATGCATATATTTTTACGGATAAACTATACCAGGTTGTCAGCTCGGCATACCTGCATAAAAATATATCTAAATATATACAAATTTATTATATATTGGTATGAAATAGTTCAAAATTTAAAGCATTTAACCATTTAGAAAAAAATGTTTTAAATTCTTGATTTTATTTTTAACCGTCAAAATGACAGCGTTCAGTCTTTTTAGTTAGAAAAAAATTCTCCTCTTTCCAGTGTTAATTAAGAATCTGGGAAAATAGGAGTCTTGAAATGCAGGGATAATCAATCGCGTACATGCTACAAATGAACTCATAGGGGCTGTTTAACTGTGTCCGTCAGGTTCAGCGTTACTCGTATTGAAATATATTTAACCAATTACGAACCTACAAACGATTACCCACGAAATTGCTAAGGTCCGTGATTGGTTCAAAATATGTCAATACGAGTAACGCTGACGTTTACGGACGCAGTGTGAACAGTCACTTAATGTTGGCTTTTGCGTTGGACTTTCAGTTGTTGTATGCGCTCAAGTGCAAATTTCAGTTCAAATTTCGCTAATAGTTGTCTTAGTCTCTGAATCCTTCATTAGGTAGTTTCAAAAACTCACACTTCTGCAGATTTTCATGTACATGCATTTATTAATAAACTTCTGCTTTCTCAAGTTTTATAATGTACATATGTATTGTATTGTAATTAAAATGGTTTCGAAGTATTCCTTAATAGATGAAACAGTTAATTTTAAAATAATATATTGTGACGTAACTTCTGAAATATGAGGAGCACGATATTTAGTTTATCAGTTGAATTCCATTTTCTTAACGACTTTTTTTTCTTTTTTGCAATAGCACTTGGAATTACATTCACTGACCAGTGTGCGGATAAAAAAGAACACACACAACACATAAACATGGAGAAATCAGAAGATCATGAAACAGACCGAAATGCAACAAAAACCTAAGAGTGATATCAAAAAGTCCATACAAGTCAAACAGCTTTGATTGACTTGTAGGTTTAGGCTGTCGAAGCCTAAACCTACAAGGTTTAGGCTGGGACCTAGGGGAACCTAGTAGGTTTAGGCTTGGACAGTAGGTTTAGTCTTTTCTTTTTTGCAGTAGCACTTGAAATTACATTCACTGACCAGTATGTGGATAAAAACGAACACACACAACACATAAACATGGAGAAATCAGAACAGTATAAAACAGACCAAAATGCAACAAAAAATCTAAGAGTAATATCAAAACGCCAATACAAGCCAAACAGCGAGGATTGACTTGTAGGTAAGTTTCTCTCTGGCTTACCAATATCTATCATACATGTTTCCTGTAACAGCAATGCATTCTTTAAGGTGGTATGCATCCATAACAGTGTCTCTCCCCCATAAAACACAATTAGGGTATGACAAGACTTTAAATCTTCTTGCTAGGCAATCATGCCCAGTCTCTAACCGAAGAGCTTCAACATCATGTCGTCTAGGGGCAGCTATAACCTTTAAAAAGGAATCCCACCAACTTTTTTTCCCTTATTTCCACTGATTGCCTGGAATGGAAATCGTCATTCATGCTGTCTTTTAAGATTGGCACCCTAGTAGAATAAGGGATTGAATCCTGTGGAATCTTTAAGATCTGAGTACCCTTCTTTGCCAAGAAATCGGCCATATTTGAAGTTCCATATTTGAAAATGATAAAATGAAATAGAATCTGAAATGAAACGTATTTCGGAGGTTTTTTTCCAAAGCAAATGTATTTGAGAATCCAGATTTACACGAATAACTGACGAAAGTGAAATCCAGATTTTAAAAGCCTTTAAATTCCCTTCTAAAACGTCGATTTTGATGAAAATTATGAAATTTCTTATAAAGAATGTAAATTTCTGTTTCGAAATCTACTTTGTTTTTGGTACGATAATCAGAAATGAAATTGGAGCAATTTCAGTGCAATTGAATATTTTAATTGCGTGTTCTGAAGAACTTGTATTTCATTTAAAATGTAATTATTAAGATGTATTTTTTTAAAAATTGGTTATAGTTCAAATCAAAACTAAATTTTCAGTGTAATTTTTAAAATGTAATTAAATATATTTTTCATTAAAATTTTGCTATATATCGAACCCAAACTGTACAATTTTGAAAAAAGTTGTATAGTTAGGAACTACATTTTCATGATTTTCCTACTTTGGTGCTATAATCCCGTGAAAAATAGACTAAAAATTTCTCAAAGTTTTGAAAAAAATGGCACTGAACGTAGTCGTATACCTTAAACTTTTAAAATTTTTTTCATGATGCGATTTTTTTTAAAGGTCAACAAAATTTCTCAGTTCTCCTTTTTCTTTTCTTTCATATTTCGTTGTTCTGATGTTTTAAACTGTAAAAAACAACAAAATATGAGAGGGAAAAAAAATGGAAACTCAAAAACGCAAACTTGGCGACCTTTTAAAATAATCGCCAAAAATTCGCCAACCGGTCTAACTTCTCCCGAAGAGTGGGCACAGCTTCGGAGAAAAATTCACATACAAATTTAAATCGCGGTTTCTTGGCAAAAAAAAATCGATTTCTCCTATAAGGTTGCGACAATAAAGGTATAAACGCTCTTTATAATGCCCCCCCCCCCGCGTCGTCGTTATAATGGGTGGTCGCTATAAGCAGTGGCCCAGCTGGTAAGAGCAGCGGGGTAGTGAACTGAAAGTCACTGGTTCGATGCTCGTCGCTGAAAAATCCACTGCCGTGTACACTAATGACGGCCGGTGCACGCAATATGTCGTGGCTGCAATGTCCTCCAAGTTCTCAAAATTACCTCTGGAGGTGTGGGGTCAAGTGTTCTGGTCTCGTCACTTGGTTCGGTTCAAAGCTATGGGACTGATCACTTGGCTAAGTCGGACTCTGATCCTTATGGTGCCAGTGAAAACAGGAGCCGCACCTTCATCGCCCATAGCCTTCGAGACTTGATCAGATATTGCTGTCGGTCAAGTGGCATAAGCAACAACAACAACAACATATATATATATATATATAACTATTTATTTATAAACTGTATATATATATATATATATATATATATATATATATATATATTGTACCAAATCCGAGGGACGGGTAGATATTTTAAAAAGTGAATTTCAAATACAGTAATAAATATGCCAGTTACCGCAATTTAATAACAGAAATTTTATAAACATTAAATCTGTAGTACACTTTTTCATAACTTGCAGAAGTAGACAAAATAAAAACGTCGAATCTTCGCTGGAATTTGAATAATTCCAGCACTTAACAACTTTTCTTACCAAGTAGGGATTTAGGGATGATAATTAATACAATATAACAGTTATTAATAAGTATCATACGGCCTCAACAATCTTTTCCTCTAAGGACCTCGTCTTAAACCCGCCGAGAAAACATTTGTACAAGAACAAAGTATCACCTGTTGAAAAACCTCAACCGATCGCAACAAACCAACTTTTTAACTGATTTTTTATTCCAGACTCTTAT
>OU015503.1:38625496-38750496 GCA_907164885.2 Dolomedes plantarius | reverse complement strand
GGCATATCCATATTCCGAGCTAATCCACGAGCGCTAGAGGTGGCAGCAATATTGTCTGGTCCTCTGTCGACAATCGCCGTGGCAATTGCTTCGATTGTATCCTGTGGTACAGGTTTTCGTCCTCTGCCTGACTGAACCTTCAGAGAACCTGTTTTCTCAAACGTCGCAACCATTGCTTTTAGCCCATTAACTGACACAGGACCGTTACCTCTACGCATTTTTTTCTGCGTTCTAAAAGCACGAAGAGCGGCTGACGCGTTGCACTGGTTGAGGTAAAAGAATTTGACCAGTAACGCACTCTCGACTAAAGAAGGAGACATTACACATAAACTTTCAATCCGATTGATTCGAAACGTAACACATTGCCTTTTAAAACCCAAGCAGCTGGCACTGTGCCAATGGATGTAACGTGAAATTTGAATAAAGAACTTCTTCTGCTCAGCGTACGTGATATTGCAGATCACGAGACTTTATCTGTAGAGACTTTATGTAGATTTTACGCTTTTTTAAAAGTGCTGCCATATTGCACTTGAACTAAATAAGAAAATGTGCATAATAAAAGGTAATTGTATTGCGTATTAATTTGCATTTGTTAACACTCTATTTTCTATTACACAGTGCCAAATATTCCCCTAGCGGTGACTTTTGGAACTAATTTATTTTTTCGCGGAATCCTTCGTCCCCCCGTCTTGTTTAATCTTCCTACAAAATGTGGCGTCATTCTCGCAAATCGATCGCGCTACAGAACACTGTGAGCACTGTCAGTTTAATTATGGCCACCCGGTATATATATATATATATATATATATATGTATGTATCATCCTTGACCGGACGAGGCTCAACAAGCTCGTACTTCCTAGTTTTTTGGATCCGGGTCAAGTCGTAGCCGAGTTGATCTTACTGTGTAGTCGTACCGGAACAGGCAATGGCGAGTGACTGGGAAAGGCGTAGGAAGACAATCCTGGCGAATAATACAGACATCTAAGCTGATGGAACAGTCTCTTTATTTTCACCGTATTTTCGATGATTAAATATACTTCATTATCTATACACTGCATACTTAGTTTAGGATTAATATGCGAGAAAAGTATCATTCGGGGGCCGTTTAACGGGAAGAATTCCGGTGACGTAACGCCGAGCGTTATTTTGACGGAGAGCTCAAAATCAAGTCATGTTAGGTTGAGAGCAAACAAAAAAGACTCGGAATTATTGAGAAAAGCGCTGGTTTTTCAGGCGGGCTGAACTTTAATTTGTCTGGAGCTGACACGTGATTAAGTCGCGTCATATGGGGTGATCATCGAAAGGGTTCACGTCATAACCTTTAGAATAAACTTCGTTATATAATTCTTATGTAATGGTATGCGTGTGCAACAGCTTTAGGGGAAAAATAATAGATTATTTCGGGTTGCATTTGAGGGTAATGCTTTATTGCCAAAGGGTAAAAGAATTTTGATTGGCGTTTTAATAATAAAAGAATTCAAATTTATTTCATATATATATATATATATATATATATATATATACATACATATTTAAACAACAGGAAACTGTCTTGAGACCATAAGAAAAGATCCAATTAGCTGCGCTATCAGCTCCAACGCCATTAAAATCAGGGCAAACTTTGAGATAAGCAGCAGTTATATCAGACAGGTCGCAACGAGAACAATCCTCAAAATTGGTCGACCACAACGTTAGATTAAACGACATTGAAGCACCTGAAGACAAGAACCTACGTAGCAATACCTGCAAACTCAGCCGAGGCTTGATTTCCACTGTTCGGTTTATGTTTTATATGAGCTCTGTGCTCCGGACGGACAGTACAGATCTGGGAATCAATTTGGGCAACCCGGGGGCCTCCGCAACGAGGACAAATCGGTGCGTCAGGTAGTCAAATTCTGCATAGCTGCTTTTTCAGGAAGATGTGTCCTGTGAGAACATGTAAACAAGCGACTTCCATAGATCTGGGCAAGTCACGGGACTACTGATCTGTCAATACAGACCTCCCGTCTCTGACTTGGACTACTTCTTGATAAATAGTTGTTGTTGTTGTTGTTTGAAATCGGTGCGTCAGCTAATTAAATTCTGTGTAGCTGCTTTTGCAGGAAGATGTGTCCTGTGAGAACATGGAAACAAGTGACTCCCATAGATCTGGGCAAGTCACGGGACTACTGATCTGTCAATACAGACCTCCAGTCTCTGACTTGGACTACTTCTTGATAAATAGTTGTTGTTGTTGTTGTATGAAATCGGTGCGTCAGCTAGTCAAATTCTGCATAGCTGCTTTTGCAGGAAGATGTGTCCTGTGAGAACATGGAAACAAGCGACTCCCATAGATCTGGGCAAGTAACGGGACTACTGATCTGTCAATACAGACCTCCAGTCTTTGACTTGGACTACTTCTTGATAAATAGTTGTTGTTGTTGTTGTATGAAATCGGTGCGTCAGCTAGTCAAATTCTGTGTAGCTGCTTTTGCAGGAAGATGCGTCCTGTGAGAATATGGAAACAAGCGACTCTCACAGCTCTGGGCAAGTCACGGGACAACCGATCTGTCAATACAGACCTCTAGTCTCTGACTTGGACTACATCTTGATAAATAGTTGTTGTTGTTGTTGTATCTAATGTCTCCTGGCCGGGAGTATTTCTAGATCAGGTCCATGTTGGCTAGCGCGCTGAAGGGTGCTGCTCCGGTTTAGAATAGCACCACAGAGTTCGGAGTTCAATTTTGCCAGGTGTCAACCCAATTTTTATCGTGCATCCTCAGGGATGACATCTGGGGGGATCGCACCCTCTCTCACCCTCTGTGACCTCATAGGACTTTCCGGTCTACGGATTTAACGCGCCTATATAGGGCATAGACTCAATGGTAATGAATGGCGATTGTCGGGATTCAATTCGTATATCTAAAGCTCTGAAAGCCGACGTGCTACCTTCAGGCTACCTCAGGCTCTTGATAAGTAGTTTTCCTAGCGAGCTTAATTTTATGGTTTTCAGTTCTTTTAATCGATCTGCATTTGACAGATCGATTGAAAGATAGAGGATAATGAACTGATGGAGAAGAAAAATAAAAGAACATCATAGGAGAGTGTAAAGTTTCGGTCACCATTCATTTGTTCTGCGCTTTTGTGGAAACATTTCACTTTACTTTCTTTAATTTTTCAAATGAAAGCATTTTACGAAAGATTTGTTTATAGTCTTTCGATATCGAGGAAATAAATTTCCAAAACTTGAGACCAATTACTTTAGATAATAAAAAAAAATATGAGAAAATTAAATATTCAATTTTAGTGGTCCTCTTTTCGTGTCTTAATGAAACATAAGATATGTACTGGATATCCAGAAGGAGATATAATTGAGATAAAATTTTTAAAATATGGGATGGTAAATTAATGAATTTGCGATAATTAATTAGTATGATAATATTAATTATATTTCTTGAAACAAATATAAACTACCCCGTAATTAGAATATAAAAACTTGGTAACTTCAATTTACTAGTGTATGTTAAAATGTCACCTATATCGTTCGCTTGTTGAGTGTCTGCTTTCAAGTTACGTTCTTGACTGCTTTCTAATAAGTTTTTATTGCCCTTTATTATGTTATTACGTTTTCAATTTTTATCTGTGGTTTGAGGTGTTGGCATCGCTAACTTGGAAGTTTTTCCTTTTGAATGTGGTTTATGAAAGACCAGACACGTTTATTTTTTGTCGGCCTCAACCTTACAGGACCTTTCAACAACCCATTTTTTTAAAGATTTTTTAGCCCATTTTCACTTGCTTTAGGAAATTACGTCGCTTTGTAATGTTTTATATGTATTGACGTGCGTATCTCACGCGTTAGATCACCTATTTAAGACCCGCATGACGAATGTAAAATTAACCTACGTTGAACTCTGTGCAGAGCGAAGTATTCTTTTTTATTTCGCGTGAGCATTTTGGAAATGGACGAAGCGAAAGTGTTTTCCACCTTAAAAGAGGAAGAATTTTCTTAGACAAAGATCGTGCAAGGCAGTTTTCACCTATTTACCAACGGCGTCCTTGGGATCCAGTCTTGCTTTCTGAAGGGTGCCAAAGCTGCCACTTGGAGGAAGTTCACCAATCCTTAACTCTCTGACGACCGAAGGCCCATTTTGCAGCCTACCCCAAAAAACCACCCCGACCGAGAATTGGAAGCGTCGTACCACAGAACATCCTGACTATTGTACTGAAATTTTTCACGATGGGGTGCGGCAGCAGACCCCACTATCAGCATAAGGTCATAAAGTACTCCGGGATCGGTTGAAGACAATGAAAGAAGATCGAAGAGATAAGTGAACCACTCTGCAGTGTCGATGAACTGTTGGCAGAATGACCATATACCAGGCACTTGGGGGGAGGCAACGTAAGAAAATTTCGGTCGACCGTCTGGACTTCTGAAAGTTCGGCCTTCAGAGGGATAATGTCTCCTGATGGGCGTTTGCCGAAGTGACTTGGAGGAACTTCGATTCATAACATCCTGTGAAGGATGTCGAGGTGACTTCGTAGGAGGTTCAAGGATCCTTAATGTCTCCTGATGGGAATTTTCCGCAGCGACTTAGAGGAGGTTTGCCGATTCATACCGAAGGACGTTTGTTGCGATGGCTTGGGGGAAGTTCGCTGATCCTTAACGTCTCCAGATGGGTGTTTGACGCAGTGACTTGGAGGAAGGTCGCCGTTTCATAACAGCCTGTGAAGGATGTTTGTTGCGGTGACTTTGTAGGAGGTTCACCGATCCTTTATGTCTCTTGATGGGAGTTTTCCGCAGCGACTTAGAGGAGGATTTACCGATTCATAACGAAGGATGTTTGTCGCGAGGGCTTGGAGAAAGTTCGCTGATCCTTAACGCCTCAGTGTCAACGCTTCAGTTTGCAGCGTGACCTATAGGAAGGTCACCAATTCATAACAGCGTGTGAAGAATGTTTGATGCGGTCACTTGGAAGAAGTTCATTGATCCTTAACGTGTCCCGAAGGCTGTTCGTCGTGGTGGCTTGGAGGGAATTCGCTGATCCTCAGTATATTCTGAAAGGTATCTGCCGTGATGACTTGGAGGAAGTTCGCAGATTCATGACGAATAAATTGAAAGGGTGGGATAAACAAGTTAGACAGCTTGTTATTCCCGCACTTACAGATGGTTTGTTATCGTATCAGTGACGACTAACCCTGTGTCAGAATAACGAATGTATAATAATTAACAAAATAATTAATTTTCTAAATAATTAATAATTTCCAAGATAATAAATTTTCTAAATATTTTTTTTTCGAGGAATTTAATATTTTGCAGACCCTCAATCAAACACTTCATTTTTTAAGGAAGCAATGCTGATGTCATTTCATGGTTCTCTTGGAAAATTCTGCTAAACCAGTAATTTCAGCTTTTTATGCTCCAATGATGAAAGGCGGAATATACCGGGTGCGTCATAAATTCGTGCAAACTTCAAAAATTCATAATAAAAGAAATAATGCTTGGAAAAGTTTTCTGTTTGCGCCAATATGATCAGAGGGATTTTGGATTTTTTTTCCATGTAAAAAAAAAGAGTTTCCAAAAGAAACCGAAAGAGGGCGCTCACACGTCATACTGAGACGTTTTATGTAAATCAGGCAAGCACAAACAGAAAATCAAACATATAACAATAACATGAGACTGTGCATTTATTTTAAAGTAATAGATGTTCAACATTACCACCAGCACAAGGTAATAGGCAAGTGAGGCGCGTCACTACGCCCATTATAGCGGAGTGTAGCATGTCGCCATCGATGGCAGCGACTGTCTGTCGAATGGCATTTTATAGTTCCACCAAAGTGGTTGGGGAACCTCGGTACACACGAGACTTTAAGTATCCCCACAACCAAAAATCCGCCGGGTTCAAGTCTGGTGATCGTGAGGGCCACTGAACCTTACAACCTCGACTTATCACTCGGTCTTTAGTGAAAGATTCCAACAGGAACGTCTTGACAGCACGTAAAATGTGGGGTGGAGCACCATCTTGCATGAATGTGACAACAGGTAACGCATGTCTTTCCTATAATGCAGGCTTAACGTGGTCACGCTAAAGCGTAAGATACCGTGCTGCAGTGACTGTACAGTTTTTCCACCCGAATACAGGACAAGGCTCTTCAAAAAAGAAAGGGCCCAGAATAAAAGACGCGGTGAAACCGCACCAAACAGTCACACGAGGAGAATGTAGTGGCCGGTTCAGATACTCACGAGGGTTTGAAGTCGCCCAGATACGACTGTTTTGAATATTAACGTCACCATGCAGTGAAAAGTGGGTTTCATCCGTCCACATGACATTCAGCAACCATTGTGGGTTACTTTCCATTTGTGCCAGAGCCCATGTAGCAAAGATTTGTCTTGCATCTGTATCTGCCGGAAATAACTGGTGAAGTGCATGGATTTTGTACGGATACAGATTCAACATTCCGTGCAGAATACGTCGAATCGACGGTTCCGGAATCTCCGATCTTCTCCCAGTTTCACGAGCACTGCTACTTCCCGTTGATGTCTCGGCTGCCAAAGTTTCCATGGAACTTTGTACAACATGGACGCGGTCCGCGATCAAGGATGGTCTGCTAATTCATGGACGATCCTCCAAACTCCCCGCTTCCTCAAAACGTCGTACTACATTCAGTATCCCATTCAATGAAATAGTCATTTTTCGCGCCTTCAGTCCTTTCTCCATGCGAAACTTTCGAATGCAACAGTTGGGGATTCACCATTCTTGTAGAAAAGTTTAACAACCAACACTCGATCTGGTAAAGAAAGCATGCTGCCGGCTTCGAATGACGGATCCATTTCCAATCAGGTGTTTTATTGATAGTCTGATTTGCATAAAACGTCTCAGTAGGACGTGTGAGCGCCCTCTTTAGGTTACTTTTGGAAACTTTTTTTTTTTTACATGAAAAAAAATCCAAAATCCCTTTGATCATATTGGCGCAAACAGAAAAATTTTCCGAGCATTATTTCTTTTATTATGAATTTTTGAAGTTTTGCACGAATTTATGACACACCCGGTACATGAATTTTGAGGAGTTTATTATGAATTTATATGTTTTTATATTGGTTTTTCATTTTATCGATGTTTATAACATTTCGCATTCTTTTTTTATACTATGTTATTTATATTGTGTTTGATTTTCAAGTAAATTTTGGTAAACATACATTCTTAAAATCCCTGGGAACGCCGGGTACTTCAGCTAGAATAACGAATACCGTAAAATCTTGACTATAATACGCACACGTGTATAATACGCATGCTTGAGTTTGCTCGAAATTTTTTGAAAAAATTAAAATTTGACTATAATACGCACCCATAACTTTTCAATACTTTATTTAAAAATTGCACAAATACTTATTAACATAAATAAAATTTATAATAAAAATAAACGAAAAAGTCAAATTTGTTAGCAAAAAAAAACAACTTAAATTTCTAATTTAAAACAAACAATGCTGTCATATTTATCAGTCTTAATCACTAGAATACAGCTCATCTATTGTTTGTCGTTTATTCAATGTTTAAAACTACATTTTTTGTACAGGAGTATAATACGCACCCTCATTTTTGCGGACTAAAATGTGAAAAAAGGTGCGTATTATACTCATAATATAATACGTTTTTCCATTAGGCACTTAAGCAAAATTTCTGTAAAGTTAAAATTAATTATGCTTTGATAAATTTTTATGACACATAAAAAATGCCATTCTGTTGGTTTGTTTAGGAAGAATTATTCTTAAAAAAGTTTTTTTTTTTATTGAATGTTTCTTATTGCATTATACTTCATTGAAATTTACGATTGTAAACCAGGATAAAAATTTGCCAGATTGAGCTGCAATAATTTAAAAAAAAGGACTAGAAGATTTTAAAGAATATAATAATTAACAAGATAACTAATTTCCTAGCTTATACCAATTAAATTTTAAGATATATTAAAACCCTGAGATTATTCTATAAACTTATAAGAAAATATTCTGAAATTAACAATGATTAATGAGAATAATTTATGAGATTTAAACTTCCTGCTAGTGGATTAATATATGCTACAGTTTCATTGTATCTATAAAAAGGATTTTACTTTGTACGTATAAAAAAATGTATATCCCTTAGTGATATGAAGGAATAAAACCTTTCTTTCTCTGCTTAATAATTCTCAAAAATAAATTGTAGGTCAAAGGCAACAAACTAATAATTTTAATAAAAAAGTTGTTAGTCGATGAATTTCAGTTATTCTTAGCATCTCAAATCGGTTCAAATAAATTATGTATTTCATTCTTGAGTACATTTAAGACGTAATAAAACATTTCTGCCCTAATCATGAGGTATTATAAAACCAATTCTCTGTTTTCCCTTTCTCAATGTAATATGCATTTTAAATCGAAAGAATCTTTGAAATTTCTTTTTTCCCCAGGCTGATAACATAAGCCTCTCTAATCGTACTTTCAATTATAATTGAAGAATCTTCTCCATGCCTTCCTTATTGAACTTTTATTCGGAGTTAATTAAACAAATTGCAGTTATACAATTATGAAGACGGCGTGTAATGAAATTTGTATCATAAAAAAGAAACATGCTCTAATCTGTAATTACAGGCATATATTAGTATTTTTTTTTAATACCTGAGAAAGCACTAGAACGAATTTGCAAGATTACATTCTGGCTCTTTTATTCGAAATTTTTTCTTCTTATTCCGATTTTAATTTCTATTTGAGGAGAGATTATTTCAAATAAGTAGCATTGTTTTTTCTCTCTCTCCAGTAAGTAAGTATATTTCTGAGAATTACATATATGTAAATATTTTTTCCCTGAACGAAAATGAATTTTTTCTTTACTTTATGAAATCAGTCGTGGAATGTGTTTTTAACTTTGAATCTGAATTATTCTCGTTTTTCCATTAGGCACTTAAGCAAAATTTCTGTAAAGTTAAAATTAATTATGCTTTGATAAATTTTTATGACACATAAAAAATGCCATTCTGTTGGTTTGTTTAGGAAGAATTATTCTTAAAAAAGTCTTTTTTTTATTGAATGTTTCTTATTTCATTATACTTCATTGAAATTTACGATTGTAAACCAGGATAAAAAATTGCCAGATTGAGCTGCAATAATTTAAAAAATAAAGGACTAGAAGACTACGCATAACTTATTTGAACTTAGGTTTACGTTACTCAATAACGGTCCTTCGGAGAGAAAAAAATTGCCCTGCGTCGCGAGTTATAATTTCGGCAGCTTGCCAAACCCAGTAGCAGTAACCAGTTAAACAGAAAAGTACCAAAATGCGTAAAATAAAATAGAAAAAATTCCGGAAAGCAAAATTTCAGACGCTAAAACCGTCTGTCCGTACTTCGCGAGTTATAATTTTGGCAGAGCACCAAACCCAGTCTGTATCGCTTGGACAAGCAATAAACAGTTAAACAGAAAAGTACCAAAATGCATGAAAATTTTGACACATATATAATATATATATATATATATATATATATATATATATATATATATATATATATATATATATTCATACATACATACATACGTACATATATATAGATACATATATACATACAAAAGAGGTAAGCAACGATAAGTAATCCACGTTAATAACCAGGGGTAGTTTCGTTAGAAGAGACTATCTGAAATATTTTAAAAATAATATTTTGATATTTTTGGAATTAATGATTTGGAAGTTGTAATAACTTCTATTAATCCGTTTTGATCATAATTTATATAGATTTTCCTGAACACAAAAATAGACTTTTACCTTTTTTTCTTTCCTTTTTAATTGTCTCAATCTTTTTTTAGTCTCGACCCCCTTCAATGGTTTTCACGCAACCAGTGGTCCCCTCACCCCCGCATATTTTCATGAAAAAGTCCTTTTAAGACCCAAGAAAAAACACTAAAATGCATTTCCATTATTGAGTTTCAAGCAAATGCTTAATTTAACAGAAAAGAAATTTGTAAGAAATGGAGAAAATTAAGGCTGCCTTGTACTAACCCTATTCGATTCACTCACCTGAATGTTCACCCATAGAAAAAAATTTTCTACAATTGACAGCTACATAAATTCTGATAATACAATAAAAATGGTATTTTCAGAGAGCCTGAACTTTTCTGCACCTTGCAACAGGATTCATTTGATAAATTTCGTCCCCCAAATTAATTTATGAGCGTTGAAAACTCACTATACCAAATTTACCCCCCCCCCGGATAATTTACGTTTTAAAATAATATTTGCAATCAGAAAAATCGAAAAATGCCTCAAGGTGTAAAATATCTTTCTCCGTTACGAATTACAATAAAAAAAATCTTTCAATCGAACTGGATAATCCTTGGTTTAATTTACACCTTAGGTTAACATCGAGGTGAGAGAATCCTATAGGGTTAGTACAAAGCAGTCTTAAGAACATTCATCACCCAATCAAAGATGTGTAGAAGCAAGAACAACACAGAACAGAACCTCCAAAAAAATAATGCCTTTATTCCACTGGGGAAACTTCAGTAGTAATCCCAATTGGGACAGAACAGTTTGATGAAAGAGAAAGTGACAGTTAGAATTTGTGTACTGTATACGTAACCGCGATTTTCATTCACCAATCAATAAAAGGGGGTATATTTAGAAATATACCCCCTTTTATTGATGGAAATAAGTTTGAGCTTTGAATGAGAATTTTTCCTTTAAAACACATCTCCGCCTTAAAGTTTCATTATTAATAAATATTGACTAATCTTTTTTTCGGTGAAATGCGCTAAAAAATCCTGACTACCTCCCAGAAAAAAAATCTTTGTTTCCCCCCTCCCCTGGTGGTCGCGATCCACTGATTTGACCTTGTGTTGACAGAAGTGCAGGGAAAATGTGATAAATACTATAATAAATATGCATATGCGTTTAGTCAGGATTATGCATATATAATGTGTATTTAGCTTCTTTTGCGACTTACATAATTTAGGCATATACGTATGCTTGTTACGTTTGTTGTAAGTTCATCTATACTTATATATAAAGAGAGAGAGCGATTTTGTACGTGGAGGGTAATCTTCAGAACCACTGTACCTATTTGAAAAATTCTTTCACTGTTTGAAAGGTACATTATTCCAGATGGTCATAGGCTATATATTATGTATATCTCATCAGTAGAAATAAAGTTAGGGGCTTAATCCTAACAATCTTCATTGTTTCCGCTTCTGTCTTCTACCGCTTTTTGTGCCGAAGTCTTCAACGATCCTTAGCGTGGTGCTATCTATACTTATATATAAAGAGAGAGAGCGATTTTGTACGTGGAGGGTAATCTTCAGAACCACTGTACCTATTTGAAAAATTCTTTCACTGTTTGAAAGGTACATTATTCCAGATGCACATAGGCTATATATTATGTATATCTGATCAGTAGAAATAAAGTTAGGGGCTTAATCCTAACAATCTCCATTGTTTCCGCTACTGTCTTCTTACCGCTTTTTGTTTCGAAGATTTCAACGATCTTTATCGTGGTGCTATCGCAGTGGGCTTCTGTTCTGACACTAGCGGTTCGAACCTAGCCGTTCTCCGGCACGCCCTTTTTCTTTTAAAAAATTTATTTTAATTATTAACTAACATAAAATTAATTTAAGGTATTGTTTAGGTTATTATTAAGGTAAAAAAAGATTTACAATTTATGGGCTATCAAATGGAAATTTATTGGTATAATATTTTGTTCAACCCGGACAAAGTCGGGACGGGCCGCTAGTATGTGATAAACTAGCTGAATCCTCGTGCTTCGCTACGGAGTACATTTTAGGATAATTAGGATGATAAAATAATAAAATTGGTTTTTAGAAAATTTCCTTAAAAACAATATTTTTGTTTCTTCATTGGGCGGAACTAATATTACCAAGCTCGTCCGCGAACTTACGCATGAGCAAGCTGCATAAAATTGATCGTGGGAGAAATAGTTTTCTCTAACATCTACGCCAGTGTCTTTTAAAGTTTGGCCTTGAGACTTATTTATCGCCATGGCGCAGCATACTTTTTTGGCAAAATTGCAGTCTCTTAAAGTCAAAGGGGAGGTCATTGGGCATTAAAGGAATGCGTGGAACGAACACTTTTTCTCCTTGAGCATACCCGGGTAAAATAATGGCTTTGATTAAATTTTTATGCAGGGCTTTGACTTGTTGTCTAGTGACATTTTGAATTAATTTCTTTAAAAACTTCCATCTCAATTAGTCTTGTGGTTAAATTTTATCTTTTACTGTATTTTAATATTTTTTCAATATATTTCGCTGTTATGTACGTGACGCAAAATTAATTTGAAGTATCACAAAAAAAGAAATCTCGCGATCAGCATTTTATAAATTAAATTCTAAAAATTCACCTAAAAATTCACCAAAAATTGGAAAATGGAGGTAAAGATTTGAAAAAGACTTGATTTTAAAGGAACTTTTATGATCTATCTCGTGATATAAAATTTATAACTATTAGATTAATATTTTAAATTCAAACTTTAAAAAATGTTGCAAAATAGCTTAAAAATTTAATTTAAAAAAATCTAAGAAGAATTTTTCAAAACTCTACCTTAGTGCACCCCTACAATATGAGAAGAATTTAGGTCTAGAATGTTTGGTCTCTGCGTTATCTGTCAGTCAGTCAGTTAGTCACGGAACTTTTTTATATATATAGATTATGATTTATATAAATATATGGTTTGTGCATGGTTTTATGAGGGATGAAAATCCCATGGCAAGATGTCCTTACATTACCAGGAAGGTTAAGTTGTTAAGATACTGTTCCGAAAAACCCGGTAGATGGAGATATTGGCTGCTAGATGGCGGCGCTCGCGATTACCGTGAGAACCGCAATGTTAGCTTCTCCTGTGTAGCAAACGCAAAAAGAGAAAGTCTACTTTAGATGTAAATGGAGAATAAAGTCGTTCGCATACCAGCATAGATGGCTACATCTTATTTTTGGATGTGTTCGTCTCTCGCCGTACGGAGTGAAGGTTTTTGGAAGCAGGGATAAGTACCCCCTGTCATTATTCGCATTCATATCTCTATTATTCGGTTTCCATTACCCATAGATCGCTCCAACATTCGTATTCAAAATTCTATTCGTAGTGTCGCCATTTCTGCGACATGGTTTGATTCTATTCGTCGTGTCGCCATTGCTGCGACAGATACATTCAATAAGTTCAGAGGTCGGGGTTCCCCAAAGTCCAATCCTTCTCTACTTTGGTTCGAGACCTTTGAAAAGAACATTAGTGAACCATTAGGAAGCATATAATTGCATTCATAAAGGAGGAAGTATAAGCGGTAAATATGAAGAACATGATACGGTTTCCCACCAAGCCGTTTTTTACGCAAATTATTTGGCGTGTTTCATGGGTTTCTCAGAAAGAGCAGTGTTAATTTAAACCACAAGGTTCTTCGATTTGTTATGCCACATTGTCGCCATATCGCCACAGTTTAGGTAAAAAGGAAAAACAAAAGCAATATCAGCAACAAGGGAAAAAACACCAGCAACAGCAGGTACACAATTAACAAGAGCAAAAGCAGCAACAGCAAGAAAGCATCAGCAACAACAGCAGAAGAAACAACAACAACCATAGTTTGAGCAACAGCTAAATGAGCAACAGCGACATCAAAAACATCAGCAGCAGCAAGAATAATGACAACAATAATAACATTTACCACAGGAATACCAATAATAACACCAATAACAATAAACACCAATAACAGTAATAATAACAATAATAACACCAATAAAAACACCATTAACAGTAATAATAGCAACAGTAATATCATATACAGCATCAGCAACAACAAGAATAACAGTAACAAAAATAGCATTAACAATAACAGCTATAACAATAATAACAATAACAACATTAATATCAAAAACAGGAGAAACATAAACAACTACAACAATAATAATTATAATGGAAAAAAAAATATTTTTGGATAGTGTTCAAAGTGGGGTAGGATGTAAGGCAAAGCATTTTTAAGGACACAAATTTTCATAACACATAACAGTTAATATGAAGAACATGATACGGTCGCCAAACTGCGACGATTATAGCGCCAATTTTATGTTGTTATTGCTGCAAATTTCTGACGCGCTTATCATGTGATTATTGTGTGACGCATTTATCACATGATTTTGTCAGGTGATTTATCTTGGCAAATTAGAAGGAACTTGCTATGTGTCACACTTTTAAATATGGCACTTCAAGTTAAATGTTGTGTTGTGTCTTGTACGCCCAGTAGCTTGTGGCAAAATGAGTGACATGATTGATTTGATTTTGTTGTTTAAGATGAATTTTATGGGAAACAGATATGTGATAGTTAGTGTGAGATTAGGTAAAGAGTCGCTACTTATTTGGACCGTATTTTGGCGCTTTTTACGAGATTCCTAAGCGCGTCAATTGTGGTATCCAAGACGATTTTGAATAGTTTTTTACAATTAAGGTAAGTGAAACAATAGTTTACAATAGTTTATTTCCAATAGTTTTTTACATTAAAGTAAGTGAAAGTATTTTAATTTTTCAGTGTTTTGTAAAGATTTTTCAGTTTTAAAAACTACTATGTTTTTGCAATGATTTCCAGTTTTTAAATTATTTTCAACTGTTTGTTTGTATTTATTTTAGTTTTTCGCATCTTAAATGTCGCACTCTTGCGTAGAGTCTCATGGAGAGGTTGCAACTCCAGAAGACAAGACGCTAGACCCCGCCAAGTTGGCGAGTTTGAAAATCGCGCCAAGCAGTGGGCTACTCTTCACTTTCCCCGATTTTTCTAAGGAGAATGGCTATCTGAGAGAAGCGAAGATGCCATTTACGCCTCCGAGTTTATGCAGCCAGTGGTAGGTTTGTTTTACTGATTGCCACAGCCAGCATATTCATGGCTTCGCTGGCAGTTAACCGACTCAAGTGATGTGACATTTAGGGCGAAGCGAGGAGGAGCCAACAATCTGAGCGAAGATGCCATTTGCCCCTACGATTTTCATACAGTTAGCGGAAAGTTTGTTTTACCAGCTTATTGCAGGCAGGGAGCTCTTCGCCATTATGGGATGGCTGGATGTACTCGTTCGGGTCGCCGACGTGGAGAGAGTGGTTTTCAAGCAGTTATTGACTTAGGATGACGGACTTTGTCCTATTGCACACTATATGTGCGGTGTGTAGCCGGGTGTCCGGTCCTGCTGATCCAAAGTTGAAGGGTTGCTGTCCCGGCCGCCGGGGATCAGTAGATAACCGCTGTGTGGGCTCACGAGCCCAGGTCGGCATAACACTTGAAACATCACCAACTTATTGCAATGATTACGTTTGGAATTCAGGATTACGTAGCACCACCCTCGCATTCGACATTGTGAGAGGCGACTGCGATACTTCATTTTTACGCAAGAGAAAAAAAAAGAACCGTGAGGGGTAAATAAACAATGCTCTTTGCAACAAACCCTCAAACGCGCCAAACCACTGGAGAAAAAAAATGGCTTGTCGAGAAACCTTATCCTCTTCATCATATTTAACCACGTAAAACCTGCAGTACTGATACTTCTTTTACGTCGCTGATAGCCTTGTGACATTATATTGACTTCGAAGTCTAGAGATTACGGCTTCGATCCCTAATGCTGGTAGGCGATCGTAACAAATGTACATTAGGATTAACTGAAGTTGCAAATTGTGCTCAGGACTTATGTAATAAAGAGTGGATTTTGAGTTAGACAATACGTAGATTGAGATGCGAAGACGACTGAGCTGTCCCTTCAGAAGGATCAGTTCTAAATCACAGTGCTCCTATTACAAAGTAGACAACATTTTCGCGGTATGAATGGGCAAATTTCCTGCCCATTCATACCACGGACAAGTTCCTGCCATGCTGGGGAAAATTTCAGGACATGTTTTTTAAATACTTTACAATAATCAGCAAGGAGTCATATTGGTTGAGATATTTCTGGTTAGGTGTGTGACCGGATTAAGACGAGTGGGGTTACTTTGTTCACCACTCCTCTAGTTAAATTCTGAAATCGAGTGATGGAAAATTGTTTGATTTCCTGAAAACTCGACAGCCTTTAAGGCTGAGGTGTACTGACCCTAATGGATTCACTCATCTCAGTGTTAACCTATGGAAAAAAATGTGTCTACTATTTGCAGCTACATAAATGCTGATAATCCAATAAGAATGGCTGTTTCAGATAGCCGGATCTATTCTGGACCTTGCAACAGGATTCACTTTATAAATTGCGTCCACCAATAGAATAGAGGAGCATTTAAAACACATTAGACCAGATTTTTCCCCGAATAATTTAAATTTTAGAATATTGTTTGCATTAAAAAAAAAGAAATGCCTCAAGGTGTAAAAATTCTTTTTCCATTATGGAGCACAATTTTAAAAAGAATCTTTCTATCCAAGTCGGCAATCCATGGATACATTTTCTCCATAGGTTAACATTGAGTGTGAGTGAATCCAATAGGGTTAGTACATAGCAGCCTTTATACCACTTTCTTAGAAGTTTAGATTTCTATTTAATATTCTGTATGAAATCTGAAAGATTCTACAGAATCACAGCTAAACGAAAGCTCCAGAAAAATCTTCATGATTAGAAAAATGCTCTTATGTTCAGTAAAAGAAAAAAAAATCTAGCAGTTAAAGAATTTCAAAATACTTATCTAGAAAAAGACACTTTTTAGCGTTTATCTATAAAATTTCGTTTCTTTTCGTGCTTTATTTAATATTCTCTAGAGCTGCTGATTTTTTAAACCGAGAACTTCATACAGCTTTCTCAGAAATAGCTTTTCACGGTACTTGGACATGATTTTTATACTTTCACTTAAAATTTGATTCTTTTCAATTAGGTGTGATTTACTGAATGAAACCGAATTTTTTTTGTGTAAATCCCATCCTCTTAATGGATTGCTGCTTTCAAAAATAAACCCTACTAGATAAAGAGAAACAAAAGATATAGAGAAAAAAGCCTAGGAAGTGCGGGAGCCTAGAGTACCAAGGATCATTAAAATGCATTGCCTAGAAGATTGTTTTAGACCAAGGAGATTAAAACTAAAAAGTGAATATTTGTCATTGAAAGATGTAGAATGAAGCCCGAAAAAATAAAGCATCCAATTAATGAATGATGATACAAAAGAGCAGAAAAAACATTCAATATTTTTTTGGTTTATTTTTCTACTCTATCGTCATTTATTAAGAGAGAGAGAGCTAATTTATATTCTATAATAAAGAAATGAAAAACTTTTGTGAATTTTAAAAGCTCATACGACCTTCTTCATGAGTCAAGTAATAAAAGACTCACACAATGCAAACAACGGCGGCAAAAACTGCACGGAAATAATGTTGCCATTTTAGTACAGAAAACTCTTAAGGGAGGAAATTGCCATCCATAAATCAGAAAAGGACTGAGAATTCAAGGAGCGAACAAAGACAAGAAACAAGGAAACAGCAGGGAGAATTTGGTGAAATTGAATAAAAGAAGGAAAAAAACCTTCGAATTTTCAAAAGCTTTCATACAAAAATAGTTCCTACGGGACCGCCACAAAATTGCTGCCATTTGACAACGTTTGAAGAACTGAAATATTGACAACGCTTCGATTTATGAAGGAATTTTAAACATAATTTAGTTCAGAATAAGAAACAAAAGTGTAGAGGATACGCGCCTCTGAAAACTAAAGTTATGGCCCGAGTTCTCG
Organism: Dolomedes plantarius; assembly: GCA_907164885.2. NCBI lineage: Eukaryota > Metazoa > Arthropoda > Arachnida > Araneae > Dolomedidae > Dolomedes > Dolomedes plantarius. The sequence continues at coordinate 38,732,831 of OU015503.1, read as the reverse complement.
ACATGAGAAAGGAGATTCGTAGGCAGAACACCTGAAATTTTAATCTTTAACACATATATCTTATGTTCTTTTAGCGAAATTCTAAACACATATCTAATGCAATTAATGTGTCCAAGACTGCAATCACGGAGAAAAATTAATTTCACAGCAATTACAGTGAATGTTTTATTATTTTTTTTTAGAGGAAAGAGCTTGTTTATTTTATATTGTTTTCAAGAAATTCTTTGAAAATGAGATTTTGTGAGATTAATGAGATTTTATTTACCCACAATCCCAAAGCCCAATGTGACACCACTAGGATTCTATGGTCTTTTAGGCTATTATATATATATATATATATATATCCTCTAATAGTTGCCGCGATCTGTGTATGCCTCTGTCAAGTAACGCTTCCGGAGCGACCGCTTCACAAATATATCAGCCTATATTAATCTCACGTGCAAAAATACAATAATAAACAGAAATAAAAAAACACCAAAATCGTTCGTTTAACAAATTTGTAGATAAAGTTAATTGCTATTCAATGTACGTGTATACAGCTTTAAAATTCATGAAAATAAAAAAAAATTCTGAAACGCGATTGCAGCGCTGCCTACCGGATCCAATTATTGGATGCACGTGTATACATTATTAAATTTCATGAAAATAAAAAAAATTCTGAAACGCGATTGCAGCGCGGCCTAAATAGACAGCAAAAATTTTTTCCACGTGAGTAATTTGTATGATTTTTTAATCGGATTTTCTTTAGTTTATATATTTTATTTTTTCTTAATATATTTATTTATACATTGCACATTTATAGCATATTAGTTAGATTGTATACATAGCATATTTGTTAGATTGTGGATGTCGGATTGAAAAATCAGCGGTAAGCATGCTTTTTTTTTCCAAGAAGACGTTTTTTAAAATTATATACTCGGATTTTTACAACATTTTAAATTATAACATCGGATAGAAAAACAGCTGATATTCTGTAAAAATTTCTAATATTTTAACAAGGTTATGAACCTTTTTTTAATTGGAACTGTTCAATTATTTACCGTTAAGTTTTGACGGGTACTATCTAGTATATATATACGTATAATAGCCTAATATATACTCAAGAGCCAAAACATTATGACCACCTGTCAATAACGAGTTGGCCCACCTTTTGCGCGCAACACAGCTTCAACCCGCCTTGGCATGGATGCCACAAGTCCTTGGTAGATGGCCGGAGACAGATTGTACCAGATGTTTAAGCAACGGTCACGCAAATCAGAGATATTGCGAATTGGTTGTCTTTGAACTCTGAGCAGCCGTCCCATAACATCCCAAATGTGTTCTATCGGATTGAGATCCGGTGAGTTAGGCGGCCAGGACATTAACTGAAATTCCGCATCATGTTCCTGGAACCACTCCAACACAATTTTAGCCTTGTGACACGGGGCGTTGTCCTGTTGGAACATTCCATTTCCAGTTGGAAAATCAGAGGCCATGTAAGGGTGCAACTGGTCGCAATGATGTTCAGATACCCTGTAGCATTCACGGTCTGCTCTACCACAACCACGGGTCCCAGAGACGCCCAAGAGAACGTCCCCCAAAGCATAATACCGCCACCACCGGCCTGTGTCTGATCTACTGTACATTGAGGGAGCAACAGTTCGCCTGGAAGACGGCGTATCCTGACACGGCCATCGGCGTGATGAATGACAAACCGTGATTCATCTGACCAGGCAACTCTCTCCCACTGATCCATGGACCAGTCGCGATGTTCCCGTGCCCAGCGCAGGCGCAGTTGGCGATGACGCTTGGTCAGCAAAGGCACACGAGTGGGACGTTTGCTGCGTAGCCTCATATCCAACAGTGTCCGCTGAACAGTGTGCTGCGATTCTATTCTACTTGGCCCTGCATTGTATTGGGCTGTCAGCTGAGCCACTGTCTGGCTCCGGTTTTGCTTCCCCATGCGAGACAGTCTCCGACGACCTTTTTCTTTGATAGCGTGTGGACGTCCAACACCATGTTGTCTACTGCTGGTTTCACCGTCATTCATCCACTTTGCATAAGTACTAACAACTGTAGGTCGCAAACAACCCACGAGTCGTGCAGTTTCGGAAATACTTGTTCCGAGCCTTCGAGCCATTACAATCTGTATTCTATCAAAGTCGCTTAGATCCGCAGCCTTTCCCATCACACACAGAAGTAAGTGAAAGAATGATTCTTCAGACTCTCCAGCAGCAGTTAAATACAACTTCCACCTGATCACGTGCCTTCCACGTCATCCAGGCGAATTCATTGCAAAATGTAGGGGTGGTCATAATGTTTTGGCTCTTGAGTGTATATATATATATATATATATATATATATATATATATATATATATATATATATATATATATATATATATATATATATATATATATATATAAAGGAAGAAAAGAAAGAAAAATTAAGTTCTGTCTCATGGCCAGTTTTTGGAAGCCTTCTGTTGATCTAAATATATTAATCGTTTGAGGATCATAAAATGGGAAGAAGTTTAAGAGTTCTACAGGTTTTTTCCCTCAAGTTCGTGAAACAGGGTTAACATACGACATATATTTGAATTACTTATTCCGTGAAATCATATAAGATAAATCTTTTAGAGTTTTGGGGTTTTTTAAGCAGTGGGAAGAAAAGCTCTTTAAACAGAGAAACATAACGACACATAGCTTTCATTCCGAACTATTAGTCCATTAGTTATATTAAGGCATAAGAAAATTAGTGAAATTATTTTTAAAGAATGATTTCCCGGCGTTGCCAGGGTAGATATATTGATATAAAATGTTTCATGCATTCCATCAAAAAAATACTGGACTGCACCCCCCCCCCCCCCCCCGCTCTTCATGTTCATCTGGCCAGACAGAATGCGCTTAGCGCGTTTCTACTGTAATGATATACAAACAATAAGAAACTTTCAGCCTAGGCCTCATGCGGAATCCCGCGTTACTTTGATTAAATAAAGGGGCTAACGCATCTTATATACGCATCTTATATTGCTTCGACGTCAGTAGTGGTAGTAGAAGATGTGGCCACAGCATTAGAGGAAGGGACCAGCAGTGGTGTACAAACGTGCAGTGCACGTGGTATTGCCCGATGTTTAGACATGCCTGCGAGTACGGTGCACAAAATTATACGCATTATCCTGCACTTTACCTCTTGGGTGATGTGGAAAAAACTGCGTTTCTAAGGGAAAAATAAAAAATAAAGGCAAATGTATATTATAAAACTTATTTCGAATTAAACAGTGGATCAAACAAATCTAATTAAATCTAATTAAACAGTATCTAACAAATATAATTAAACAGTAAACTTATTCAATCCAAACGTGCGAATCATGCAACACTGTGTTATTAATTCTCAATAAAATCAGACGTATAATCAGACGATGGTCCATAGGCGCAAAGTTTCTTTCTTTCTTATGTTTGTATATCATTTCAGTAGAAAAGCGCTAAGCGCATTCTGTCTGGCTAGATGAACATGAAGAGCGGGGGGTGCAGCCCAGCATTTTTTTGATGGAATGCATGAAAAATTTTATATCAATATATCTACCCAGGCATCGCCGGGCAATAATGCTAATATATATATATATATATATATATATATATATATATATATATATATATATATATATATATATATATATATATATATATATATATATATATAGTTGTCAGTATTATGAAACAGATACAAGAAAAATTTCATAGACATATTACAGTTAGATTTTGAGTAATCACAAGAATCGTGTACAATATTGATGAAAGGCTAAGTTCTTCAGAGAACACGATTAAAGTTTTCAACTTGTATTGAAATTCATAGCTGCTGCTAATCTTTAAATTGCTCTCATTGCATTTCTAATGATCGTACCGAAAAACAAAAGCAGATTTAGAAACATAAAGTTATAATCTTTATCTAAAAAAAGGGAATAAAAGCTATTTTGTAATTTTCATCAAAATCGATTTTTAAAAAGCAGTCGGATACCTTATCGTAAGATTTTTAAATCAATCATTCTCGGTATTTATTTAACAGAATGTACACTCCCAAATGGCTCTAAACGCTGTTTATCTTACCTTCCGCTGGTATATAACCAATGTTTTTAATACATTGATAAGCAATTTATACTCATAACAACATTGGTTAACAAAGTTTAACATTGGTTAACAAAGTTTTTATGAATGATGTATTCCATTTATTTAGTAGATGCTTCATTTCGGCGGATAAAATTTAAGCGTGTAACTACCAAATACTATACATAACTAGTTAAATATCCGATTTCATTTAATCCGCTCGTTAGAGACGATGCTTAAATGACTCAAACATTGCGCTGGTACTAATCTGAGGAAGCAATCCTCTTTAAGTATTACGAATTAAACGTTAATACTCGTCAATCTGTCTCCACCCTATCCATTAAGGTCATCTTTACTACGTATTCAGCATAGAACTATTACTTTGTTAATGCATGACAATATTAAACATAATAGCTCATTGGCAGCTCCAGTGGGGGGGGGGGGGTAAAAGGAGCAATTGCCCCCCCCCCAAAAAAAAAAGCCTGGCGTATTTTTTCCCCATAGCCTAAAATTATATAATCGTAGACCTAATACTAAATGAGTTTAAATTTAAAATGGGACGATGTTTATTTCTTATATATACAGGGTGTCCATAATTAAAGTACCACTTTCAAAAGGCTGCAAAATAAGAACCACTGGACAGAATGACTTCAAATTTGAACTTAACATACTGGAAGAAGGGGGAAACGATTTGGCATAATAATAAAAAAGTTCCAAAATGTTTCAATGGATGGCGCTGTAAGCGGCATACTATGCAAACTAATTAAAAGACACTCATGCGCACGACACATTGCATGTGGTATAAAAGCGCGGGGTATGTGGCGTTCCCATCATATTGTATCTGAGTAGCTTGTCATGTGTCTCTCAATGAAGGATCGCGATCTTCTGGTGAAGCTCTTCTACAAGAACGACGACTGTTTGCCTGCGGCTTTAAAGAAATTCCGGTCATTAAAGGGAATGAAAAAAGACTGTGGTCCGATTTCTGCAAAGTGTCTAAAGAATATGATTCAGAAATTTGAAGAAACAGGTTATTTTGAAGTGAAATCTGGCAGAGGGAGGAAATCAATTGCTTCGACGTCAGTAGTGGTAGTAGAAGATGTGGCCACAGCATTAGATTAAGGGATAGCAGTGGTGTGCAAACGTGCAGTGCACGTGGTATTTCCCGATGTTTAGATATGCCTGCGAGTACGGTGCACAAAATTATAAGCAATATCCTGCATTGCTATCCATACAAAATTAAACATGTTCAGGAGTTGCTTCCTGCTGATCTGCCAAGAAGACAGGTGTTTGCTCTCAAATTTCTTGCTCGCATGGAAGTGGACAATGAATGGCCATGGAACATTTAGTGGACAGATGAAGCCCATTTCCACCTCCACGGGTTTGTCAACACACAAAATTGCAGGATATGGGCAAAGGAAAACCCATTCGCAACTCAACCAGTACCGATGCATTCGCCAAAGGTAACTTTGTGGTGCGGGTTGACGGCATCGTGTATGGTAGAGCCATTTTGTTTCGAGGAGATAGGTCCTTTGAGTCCTGTTACCTGTACCGTGAATGGTAAACGGTATGCGAGTCTTTTGCACAGCCAGGCCATTCCAACACTTCAACATCGTGCATGTCTGGATAGAATCATTTTCATGCAAGATGGCGCTCCTCCGCACATCGCAAAGCCAGTCATGCAACTGCTCAAGAGGTATTTCGGAAATAATCGACTTATCAGCCGTCATTGTCCAACAGCCTGGCCTACAAGATCACCAGACCTCAATCCTTGTGACTTCTGGCTGTGGGGTTTTCTTAAAAATGTTGTGTATAGTGGCCCGATTGCAAATTTAGCTGAATTGAAGGCACGGTTGACGCAACACATTCGCAACGTCACCCCTGAGACACTCCGGTCTGTAGTGGAACATGCTGTTTATCGCTTTCAGCTTGTGGCGGACAATGGTGGAAAGCATATTGGACGTGTCTGCCGCAAGTCTAGCGATAATTAACAGGCGTTTTCATTGTTGCTTTTTATGTGGTTTTTGGCCCAAGGACAATTAAAAACTAATTTTTCCCATTCAATGTGGTACGACCTTGCCGTGGTGGATGGGCTTACCACTAACAGTGCCACAACTGTTGACTGACTTGGGAGTCATTTTTTCCGTCAAACGATCCAAACACACATGCACGTTTAACACTACAGTTGGTTTACTGTGCAACTCATGCCAAAGCCGTCGTATTTCGATTCAAAATGTCACTTGTAACAGAATCCACTTTCGGTATACCGCTTACAGCACCATCTATTGATATATTTTGGAACTTTTTTTATTATGCCAAATCGTTTCCCCCGTCTTCCAGTATATTCAGTTCAAATTTGAAGTCATTCTGACCAGTGGTTCTTTTTTGCAGTCTTTTGAAAGTAAGACTTTAATTATGGACACCCTGTATATACATACATACATACATACACAGACACATACACAAGGTGCATCCAGAAAGGAAACCTCGATTGGGAGTAAAAAAAGGAAGACTTTCTGAAAGTTTTTTTTTTTTTTTGCCAAATGTTTAAACATACATTACCGTACTTGTCTACGTAGTAACCATATTTATTGCGGCATTTGTCGTATCGTGAGACTAGTTTTGTATTCCTTCGTCGAAGGAACTCACCGCAAACCTATTTAGCCACTCCTTCGCAACGTCTTTTGTATCTGGATCACTCTGTAGAATCTAACCAGCGAAACGTCTCTTCAGGGAAAAAACATATGGTGATCGCTAGGATCCCGGTCGGTACTATACAGTGATTGTTCAAAAATTTTCCTTACAAACTATCTAAGCAATACACATGTACGGACGGTGCTGCCGCACGTTGCAGTGGAAGAGACAAAGTCCAGCAGACTCTAACCCACGCCGTCGAATCTTAATATATATATATATATATATATATATATATAATATATATATATATATATATAATATATATATACTTATATATAAGAGAGAGCGATTTTTGTACGTGGAGGGTAATCTTCACAACCACTGTACCTATTTGAAAAATTCTTTCACTGTTTGAAAGGTACTGTATTCCAGATGGACATAGGCTATATATTATGTATATCTGATCAGTAGAAATAAAGTTAAGGGCTTAATCCTAACAATCTCCATTGTTACCGCTACTGTCCTCTACCGCTTTTTGCGCCGAAGTCTTCAACGATCCTTAGCGTGGTGCTATCTATACTTATATATAAAGAGAGAGCGATTTTTGTACGTGGAGGGTAATCTTCAGAACCACTGTACCTATTTGAAAAATTCTTTCACTGTTTGAAAGGTACATTATTCCAGATGGGCATATGCTATATATTATGTATATCAGATCAGTAGAAATAAAGTTAGGGGCTTAATCCTAACAATCTCCATTGTTTCCACTACTGTCTTCTACCGCTTTTTGTTCCGAAGATTTCAACGATCCTTATCGTGGTGCTTTCGCGGTGTGCTTCTGTTCTGACGCTAGCGGTTCGAACCTAGCCGTTCTCCGGCACGCCTTTTTCTTTTAAAAAATTTATTTTATTAACTAACATAAAATTAATTTAAGGTATTATTTAGGTTATTATTAAGGTAAAAAAGATTTACAATTTATTGGCTATCAACTGGAAATTTATTGCTATAATATTTTGTTCAACCCGGACAATGTCGGGACGGGCCGCTAGTATATATAAATATACATGTGGTTATCAAAATAATAGAAACACTAAGAAACATCATGATAACCTTTATTAATACGGGGCAGGAGGATCACCTGTGTCATGTAATACCACCTGATTCATCTTTGGATTGGATTATACAAGCCATAAATAGTGGTTAAGAATATATTATACCATTCTTCAGGGAAAAATCCTGAAAGTTCCTGTAGATATGCTGTGGTGGATATCGGTACCTTTATCTATCTGCTTACACAGATCACAGTGGTTGGATGATTTATAGTCGGGTGGATTGTACAGGGCAAGATAAAATATTTGACTTCATTTTCCGTCTCTTCAATCCAATACTTGATAGATTTAGCTGTATGTATACGGGGATTTTTATACCGAAGAACGCCATATCCTGCAAGGAACAATGTTTGCCCCATAGGACGAACAAGTGAGCTAAAAGTTCAACATAGTCCTTCTCCTTCAATCTCTCTTTTAGGGTTACAATAGGGCCTGAAGAAAACCATGAGATGCCAACCCAAACCGTGATAGATCTACCTCCATGAATGACAGTTGAGATGAGACAGCCAAAATCTTACGCTTGTGTAGGTGTTCTCCATACATACGCACGTCCTGTTGCGATGAACAATGTGATCACTGATTCGTCGGACCAAATGCCGTTATTCGACATATTACTCGACCTGGATTTACCACTGTGGACGATATTTTGTCGTGGCATCTATTACAAGTGGCTTGGGAATAGCTACTCTTCCGTAAATGCTTTGTTTGTGAGTTCCCTTCTACCTCTAATGGTTGATACCAGAACATGCAGATTCCAATTGAGCTCTTCGGTCATTTTGGTTTCAGATTTTTTCTTTCTTCGTGTCACAATCCGCTTCAGTACCTCGTCTGCCTCTTTCACTCAGATCTCCCTTTCGACCACAATTCTGTTTGGCAAAGGATGTTTTTCCGTGCACTCTGTTTGCTATCATGACTTCCGATTCCATAGCTCGAAAAACATCCATTAGCCTGGGGGTTACAGTAACAGATATTCCAATTTAAACGCTCTCCAATAATTTGCCTTTTTCATAAGGTCTGCAAGGTTTGACATTTTACTCTGTTCCCCCCCCCCCCCACAAAAAGCACGATTCCCTTAGCTTCATTACTGCTACCTGACAGTAGAATAATACATACACTATATTATATAAAAAAACACCGTTGGCCAGACTTGTTTTTTAAGGAATATGAAGCACATTCATAAACACCACTAATATCTATAGAAGTTTCCTTTATTTTCATAACCACCTGTGTATATATATATAGATAATATTATATATTATATATCTATATATATATATATATATACTATATATATATATATATATAGATATATATATATTATATATATATATATATATATATATATATATATATATATATATATATACAGTGGAATCTCGATCGATCGTTTCCCTAAGGATCGTTTTCCCGTATGTATCGTTTCTTTCACCCAGTCCCGAATAAATTCCATAGAAAACAAGCGTTCCTTGATCCATCGTTTTCCCTCAGTATTCGTTCAGAATATCGAAGCTTTACACTAATTTATCGGATCGATCGTTTTTTCATAATAACTGAACCTGAAATATAAATGTCAGGATTGAGCTAGAATGACGCTCTAATTAAACAATGAGCAGAACATTTGAGATGCACGGTCTCGTATTTTTGTTTTCTCTTGTTTAGCCTGGTTTCTCTTTATTGTAACACTCCCATTATTTGTTCGTCGTTGGTGTTCCTAAATTCTTTAGCCCATGGAGTATCCTATTTTCGGCAACTCATTCCAAATTCACTGACTATTCAACATTTCTGTTCTTATCAGCAATGGCTCACAGTCAGCTTTTTTTGTTGGCCTCGGGATGGAGGCGCTCTGGTGTTTGGTCTAGTGTGTGAGAAGTTTCTGATTACTGCAGTTCTATAATAGCCAATGAGTGTTTCACCCGGAAGCAGAACTTCCTGGTGGTCTTATGTAGGACCCCATTCAGTGCAATGGAATGGTTCTAGTTACAAACGATTCACGGCTGCCGCTTCTTTATACTCTCACACAATAAACTATACCGAAAAGAATGCAATTCGCAACACAAAAAAAAATATATTGTTTAATTGTGGAGGGAAAACCGCCAAAAAACAAACGACGATTAAGTACTTTTATTTGAATCAAAATTCCTAAGTATCTACGTGTATTTCTTTTTTATTATTATTATCTTGGATTTCAGTACAACTTTGTAATTTTATCTTCAGTTACACTACGGGTATGTACACATTTATGTATGTGAGTAAATATATTTTAGGGATATCAAACTTTAAGGTATGTTAATACTTTTTTGTATGTTTCCGCATCTATCATTTTCCCGCATCCATCGTTTAGTTCAGTTCGTCCCTTCGAAAACGATAGATCGAGATTCCACTGTATATATATATATATATTCAGAAAAGCAGAAAAAATTCTGGTTCTTTTGTTTGATACTTACGTGAGATATTTATTTTAAGAGAAACCTCGCGACTTCCTTATAATTTTATTTCTAAATTATTTTAGCATGGATTTCATACTTTAAATTAAAGTTTTTTTTCTTTTCTTCTTATAAAAGGGACCCAATGTTCAAAAAAAAATTCTGCTGATTTAATGTGATTTCATATTTTTAACGTACCCTACAGAGATTTAGCGTAGAAGAATGGAGATTAAGCATAAGTGCAAGGACAGTTATAGAAGTCCAGAATTTCATTGGATAAATTAAAATGAAGTTTCATGAGAGACCTTGAAATCCGAGTGATCCACTGAAAAACAATTTAATTCTATTTTCTTTTTTCTGGAGTAATGGGTGATTACTGTAGGATTGAAGAAAAGAAAATTTGGTTGGTATTTTTCCTGGATTTTTGCTTTTACACGATTTTCAGCATTTTCTCTTTTTAGGAGAAATGTTTAGTACTATGATATGTTGTTATCTATGGATCTTATTAAATTTGATGAAGGAAACAGTAGTATCCAATTACGTTCTTCCTAAGTCTATTATCCAGTTCTCAAAATACTGGATGAAATTGCAACAGATACTGTATATATATACATACACACACACACACACACGCACGCACGCACGCACACACACACACACACACCACACACACACACACACACATATATATATATGTCGGATTTATGCAAATTCTCTGGCCATAGTTATGTCCTATGTTGCTATGCGTAGAGACGCGCCAAGCCCGTCCATGCGACGGCGGGAGGGGATGGTCGAAAGAGAGGGTTGAATGACCTCGACTCTTAGCCGCTCGACAGAGGGGGATGTTTTCTTGTGCCCCACGCGAAAGGCACGGGATTTTAGAGAGAGGGTTTCAGACCTCGATTGGAGAGGTTGTGTGTTTTTGGACTCCGTGCGATAGGCACGAGAGAGATTGTATTTTTCCGACGGAAGCGAGAAGCTACCCGATCTTTTGTTCTGTTGAACTGAAGCGAAGCATTGCGCTCCCTTGATTATTGTAATTGTACCGGAGACAGTAACGTAAGCTCTCTGGCATATCATAATTGCTGTCTACATTAATAAACAGTATTGTTGAGTTTTAAAATGTATAGTTGAATGATGACTCAAGTGTGTTCTCGTAATACACCCCCCTAGACGCCGCCACATAGACAGGAAAGTCTACATTTTTGGGCGCCCGGCCCAGATGAACTTTGTGGACAATTGATTTCGTCATTTTGATGTGAATTCGTGATACCTTCTGAGAAGTTTGAGTTGCTTGAGAAAAAAAAAGTGCCATAGAAGAAGATTTGTTCATAGTATGTTATGAGCTCTGCTTAGATCCAAGTCCAGGGATGGATTGGAATGATCTTAAAGGCTTGATTGAAAACTGCGAGGACTACGAAACTGACCCTGACTTTGTCAGTAGTTTTATACAGACAGTAGTGGAAGACCGTGAGGAACGCGAATACAGAGAAAAGGTTAAAAGAGAGATAGAGGAGAAGAAACTGGAGTTACAGAGAATGAACACAGAGCTTCAGTTAGAATATTGGAGTATGGGGTTACCGATCCGTGATATAGTTAAAACGGAGCCCTCTACAAATGGGAATACAGAGAAAATTCTAGTGGGGGATAAAGAGCTGCCTTTTAAGTCTAAGTTAAAGTCGGGTGTAGCACCTGGAATTCCTGATAGCTCCCGTGAATATTCCGAGCAGCGAAGCCATGAACAAAAGAGTGATTAGCGCTCCTTCAATACGTGTGAACACGAGAAAGATGTGAATGACATAGGGAGTGAAAGTGGTGTTTCGAAACGTTATGTTATCGATGTGGAGGAATCAAAGAGTGATTTGCGCTCCTTCGATACGTGTGAACACAAAAAAGATGTGAATGACACAGAAAGTGAGATAGGTGCTTCGGGACGGCATGTTAGCGAGACGGAGAAGTCAAAGCCGTCAAAAGACAACCTCTCTGTTTGTAGCAACGGGCTAGATAAGTCCAATAGTGAAACTAACATTATGTACGATAAATGTATGACTTCAGTCCGAGTGTGTGGCCAAACCGCTGCAGAAACTAGTGGAGAATCACAAAACTTAGAGACTCAATGTGATAAAACTCGTGCCGAAATAGAGGAGAAAACTGCTGCAATCGAATACTCGAGAGAGTGGTGAAATCAAATTCTGTAACGCATTATACAACTAAAGAGTGCCCTTACAAAGTTTTTTGTTGACCCTATAACTTTTTAGGTTCTAAAGACTAGATCACGAGCACAAAATGCTCTCAATGAATGTGTAAAATTCGTGTTTAACTGAAAAAAAAATTATTAGTGTCTTTTTAGATTACTCAAGGGTCGAACTTTTATTCATTGGGTTATTAACAATTCTCTTAAGAAAAATTGGTGTTTAATGATATTTTTCATATGGTATATTTTTGTGCAGTAAGTTGTACTGGTTATCGTCTAATTTGTTTTCTTTGATATACTTAATATTGATTACTCTGTGTTTTTTTTTAATTATTCAAGTTCTGATTTTTCTTATTCATTGTGTAGTGAGAATTCTTTAACTAATACTATGAGTGATTGATAATATTTTTTAATTAAGGCTTGTTGTTGTGTTTTAGATCATTCAAGGATAATATTTTGTTGAAGTTTAATTTGTGTATACGGTGTAGTGAATTATAGTGGTAATTGTGTTTAGCCTTCTTGGTATACTTCATTAATATTGGTTAGAATTTAATTGTTTTTATTCATTCACGAGCTAATTTCATTACATTTTATCAATTCTCCAAAAAAATAGTGTTTTGGTAATATTTTTGGAAAAGTTTTAATTTTTGCATACTGTGTAGTGGATTGACTGATATTGTTGTTTGGTTTTACCTTGATTTGTTCAGTTAATAATGATGAGACTTTAACAGTTTTAATCATTTGAGGGTTAGTTACATTATTTTAGTCTCAGTTCTTTGAAAAATGAGTGATTTAATATTTTTATATGTTTTAATTGAGTGTACTTTTAACTTGTGTGTTATTTATAGACGTGAGGACACGTCTCTTTATCAGGGTAGGGTGAGAATGTAGAATTTATGCAAATTCTCTGGCCATAGTTATGTCCTATGTTGCTATGCATAGAGACGCATGACAAAAGACAAGACACATGAGAGCGTCTCGAAAGCCCCGTGTTTCTTCTTCGATCGGTAGTTGGAAAATCGGTTATTTTGGATAATCTGGCGGTTGTTCGGATAATGTCACCGATTGCAGACGATTATTCAGATCGGCGCAAACGCATAATTATAGGCTTCTGGGAAGGGAGGTCTTTGGAGAAATGCATTTTTAGCATGAATTAGAGACGTCTCTAGTTCTACTTTTTGACAATAAGGTGATGCTGGAAAAAAAGTTAAATGGTACTGCGATTTATATATATATATATATTTATTTATTTTAAATGCAGTCGCCTCCTTACCTGAAGACCTACATAATATTATCTATATTCCTTTTATATTTGAGCCTATGAATAGCTATTAAAAACGATTGAAGTGTCACAATATCTGAGGTTTTTAAAGATATTATAATTTTTCTACAGGATTATAGAAAAATATCATAAATATGAGATTTATGTCTTTTTTGCTTGTTGCGTAATTAATTTGGGTTAATCAAAGGTAGAGAAACTACAGGATCTCTCCGACCGGACTATAATGCGTAATTTCGAAGGAGGTAAATAAGTTTCTTTGAACCAACATCTCTTTCAAAAGAAGCCTTATTTACAGTTCAATGAACGCAGAAAGGGAATTTTATCTTAAGTTATTTGAATATTTTTCCTTCTGAGATTTCTATAAATAGTAGGGAAAAAAACCCTAGTTGCTGATTTATAAAGAACTGGCGGAAAAGTTTCTAGGAATATGCTTACAAATACAACATTTGGTTCAGTAATTCGTTTCTTGCGCTTTCTTCCGTGTGATGCTGCATTTCCCGGGTAAAAAAGGTGCATTGAGTCAGGAAAGGGAGCTCTTTTAATAGAGTTGAGATAATAGTAAGATGCGCCAAATTTGTATTTGAAAAAATGAAGAAAAAGTCGAGATGGTGAAATATGGCTCTAAAAGATTCTAAAGAGTTTTAAAAATAAGTCTGATTCAAAAGGACTAACAGATGTAAATGTTTTAATATATATGTTATTTATAGTGCCACACGGAGCAAAACTAAGCGGAAAAATATGTCCTAAACTTGCTTTACAATGATTTACTTTGCTAAGTGAGTTTTGTAAGTACGCTTTTTGTTAGAATGATAAATTTTTTATTAAATGTATTTGGTATATTTTGGAAGCTGAACATCTAGTAAATGCCGATAAATCGTAAAATTGACATTAATAGGTACAGAAAACCGAAATATTTGTCCATCAAAATTGTCGATGTCGTGAAATTCGGAAAACTGCTTTGGGGAAAAAGCTTCGTTTGCAACGAAAAACATTTTTAACTTTATAAAAATGTGTGTATCCTTAAAGATTAAGAGCTGTAGAACACATGGAAATAAAAAAATTGTCGATTGGTGAGCGGAAAAGTTGAATTTTTCATGCATGAAAATAGTGGAAATTTGCGAAATGGAAAGGAGCTGGCCCACCCGGAATGTCAGCTGTTTCTGTAGTTCTCATCTTTTGAGTTCGGTGGTTTTAATTTAATAATTAAAAAAGTTTAAAGTTTTGAAAGTTGAGGATGGCATCAGTTCACGCGTCTCGTCCGTCCGCGTCCATCGGTACCATGCACGATATCCTGCTCTACTCGGTTCGCGAGATTAGCCCGTCCCCGTGTCTGCTCACTAACAAACACACGTTTGTTTACCTTCAGCTGTTAATAGTGAGATTAGTCCAAAAACCTCCTGTATGAAACAGGACTTCAGCTTCTTTTTACGAATACATTATAACAACATGTGGATTAATTCAATAATCAGAAATTAATATCATTTGTTTTCACCACAAATGAATAGGATAATTTTTATATCCGTAATTGTATTCTAAATTGCTTAATAAATAACTTTACCAAAAAGTCATTTAATAAGCAACTGAATTAATATTATTAATGAAGCAATAATATGTTAAATGACTTAATATGTTATGACTTAATTTATTAGTAAAGTCATTTATTATCAATTAAAAAGTAATTGAAGCAGTTATACTAATGAAGCAATAATTTATTAAATAACTTATACGTACACATTTTTAAATATGTTCTTGCACTTGGAATTGCTTCAACTGCTTAATAAATGAATTTAACAATACAGTCATTTCATAAATTATTGCTTCATCAATATTATTGTTTCAACTGGAACTGCTTCAATTTCTTAATAAATGACCTTACCAATAAAATCATTTTATAAAGTATTGCTTCAATAATATTATTGCTTCAATTGCTTATTAAATGATAATAAATGACCTTACGAACAAAGTCATTTATAAAGCAATTTAAGCAATTCTGATTAAAAGAACGGATTTAAAAGTTATCTGACCTATTTCTGGTGAAAAGCAATAATATTAACTTTTCATTATTGAATATATCCACATGTTGTTATACATAATCGTAAAGTAAAACTTAAGTTCTGTTTTAGGTGCCAGGTTTGGGAATTATTATTCATAAGATAAAATAGTTTGTTTGTCTCGTGTGAAATTTTTCGTTCAGTTAAAAGTTACGAAAATAGCTTCCATTCAAACATTAACTGGTATAAGACAAAACTGGTAGATACAAGTGGTGTAGGACCAACACAATCAATCTCAATTCATTTTAAATTTGAGCTAAAGATACTTTAGTATAGTATTTTAATTAGTTAAACACGAAAATTTTGAAAAATAGCCTCCTAATAAAAGTAATGTGGGAATTTTTCTAAAGGTAATGTCAAATTAATATATTGAGAAATGCATGATACAGATCATTGCCCTTTAACGAAAGAAAAGTATGACGAAGATTGGTAATCTTGATCCTACACAAATCTTAATTTTATGCTCAACTATATATATAAAACAGTTCCGTAACTGACTGACTGACTGACTGACAGATACCGCACAGACCAAACCGCTGGACCTAAAGGGCTGAAATTTTGCATGGCGATCTTTCTTATAGTGTAGGGGTCCACTAAGAAAGAGTTTAGAAAAATTGTTCTTAGATTTTTTTAAAATTGAATTTTTAAGCTGTTTTTGTAACTTTTTTAAAGTTTGCATATAAAATAATAATTTGAGGGTTATAAAATTTATATCACGATAAAGATCATAAAAGTTCCTTTAAAGTGAAATCTTTTTCGAATCTTTACCTCCCATTTCTGATTTTTTAGTGAATTTTTAAAGATTAATTTTAGAATTTAATTTATTAAATGCTGATCATGAGATTTCTTTTCTTTTTGTGATACTTCAAATTAATTTTGCGTCACGTACATAACAACGAAATAGACAAAAAAATATTTTTTTTGTTGTTAATGCGGCAGACGATTGGACATTAAACCAAAAAATATTAAAATACAGTAACATAAATGTTCCTCAAACTCTACTATATTAACTGAACTATATTCTTTAGTATATTCTATTAGATATAATTTGAATATTTTCTTCCACATTATTTGGCTAGAAAAATATCCGTTACGATTTTTTTATAAATATAAATTTTTTTAGCATTAATTGCACACATTGACCGTTGTATTTAATTTGTATGTGTTCCGTAGCGAAGCACGTTTATTCAGCTAGTCAATGTATAAAAACCTAAATGCTAAATGTCCTTAGGTTTATGTAGTTTCATGTGTCTAAACATTGATAGCAAAATTTCTAATTTTCAACAAACAAAATTGATTTATACGCTTTCTTACATGAAGGTAGAATTTTATTAAAATGGCAAAAAAATATATAGCACTGTTATAATGCAGGTATAATCCCTTATCTTTAAAACAAAATCGCACACTGAAGTCTATTGCTATATCACTTACAATAAAAAACACAATAAAAGAAGTTCAGTTTAAGAAAAAATTCAAATCTTGTCTTAAATCAGATTTAGAAAATAATAGGGAGAAAAAGTATTATTTGGTAAAGAATATGCTATACAGATTTTTATATTTTGCATGTTAGTTATCTATTACCTTTTTCACACGTTAAGGGACACTATACCTTTAAAATGGTAAAAAAAAAATCATCCATTTTTTTATATATTATTGAAACCCGTATTTATCCTGACAATTTGGTATCACTCTTTTTACAATATAACAATTATATCATGAGATTGCATCACTCACAGATTACATCATTACGACATTTAGATCACTCACAGAAGTCTACTGGTATATCACTCACAATAGAAAATACAAGTTTAAGCAAAAACTTCTAAACCTTGTCTGACAATCAGATTTAGAAAATAAGAGGTAGAAAAAAAAAATGTATTATTTGGTAAAGAATATGCCTATACAGATTCAAAATTTGCACGTTAGTTTCTATTAACTTTTTAAACGTTAAAGGGACGCTATACCTTTAAAATATTTTTAAAAAATCGATTTTTTTGTTTTTTATATTAATTGAAACCCGTATTTATTCTGAACAATTTGGTATCACTATTTTTATAATAGAACAATTGCATCATGAGATTACATCACTCACAGATTACACCATCACGACATTTAGATCAATCACAGAAGTCTACTGGTATATCACTCACAATAGAAAATACAATAGAAGTAAAGTTTAAGAAAAAAAACTTCTAAAACTTGTTTAAAATTAGATTTAGAAAATAAGACGTAGAAAAAAAGTATTATTTGGTAAAGAATATGCTATAAGGATTTCAATATATTGCACGTTAGTTATCTATTACCCTTTTTATACGTTAAGGAAACAATATATCTTTAAAATGGTAAAAAAAAATCGTTTTTTCGTTTTTATATTAATCGAACCAGTATTTATTCTGCACAATTTGGTACCACTATTTTTATAATACGACAATCACATCATGTGACATTAAAATAATTGAGGCGTTGACGTTGAAAAGAAGGTAAGTGCCAAAATTTCCGAAAAGTATTTTTTCGCTGATACAAGGGTTTGTTCCAAGGCCAATGGCGTTGAAAAGAAGGGAAGTGCCTAGCTAGTTTGGTTTAATTCTGAGCTAGATACTTACTTGATTTTCAACGTCATTAGCTTGGAACAAACCCTTGTATCAGTGAAAAGTACTTTTCGGAAATTTGGCACTTACCCAGTTTTCAACGTCAACGCCTCATATATGAATATCTAAACAGTGATTTTTATAGAATTTTAACTTTAAATGCATTTATCTCAAAGTAAGGATTTTCTCACTTTGCGTGCATATCTCAATAACTATTTGATGTAATTGCTTGAAATTTCTACGCACGTTAATATTAACCTTCTACGTAAGATGACGTAACTAATAGAGTTATCTTAGATTAAAAAAAATTACAAAAGGTTTTATGAGAAAAGTTTTGCTAAGCAATTTCTTTTAACTCATTGTTACTTACAAATATTAATATTTACAAGATAAAAAGAACTTTTTATATAACATGTTTTTAAATTTTCTGTTGAATCATATAACCTTGACAATTGTATGTACTAAAAAATACTTTTTTGAAATTGTTTGGATTAATTATCCCATCAACTTTAAAGAAAATGATCAAATGCGTAATCAATAATTTAGCTCGAGAATTGGATGTTAACTTGCATTTACTTTTCGTTGCCGTCCCGGTTGATAGATGGCTGCACCATTCTACACAAACAAATTAACTGAAAATGAATTCAAATTCTGCTTAAAGATGGCTAAAAGTATTAAAATAATGCACTGTCAACGTGTTCTGAGCTATTCTAAAAGTTTCAAATGTCTAGCTAGTCGGGCAGTTAGTTAAAAATCGATTGCAAGATTTGTACTGGACAAACACACACACAAACAAACAATCAAGAAAGCGAGTTAATAAAAACATGGCAAAAATGAAGATCATTAAACGATTTTACGGCAATATATAAAGATGAATGTTTTCTTTAAATTGAAGTGGTATCATGTGAATAAATTAAAATTAACATCAGTTATCATGCAGTGACAAATAGTAATTACGAAAATAAGAAAAAAAACATGTTACTTAATTAAGATTGCCTTATTAATTTAATAATTTACATCAATCTGATATTTTTATTGCAAAGCTTAGTTTTATCTAACAGTTTAAAAATTTTCATTAAATTTGCTTCATTGGTTAATTTGTTCAAAATTACGAAGGCTTCGTCAATTTTCTATCATTTTTTCGCAAGTTAAAGATCTAATGTCCGCTTAAAGGATTCTATGAGAGATTTCTATGAAAAGCTAAAAGAGTGGGTGTATTACACAGGACAGTAAAAATTCTCAAGAAGAAAGATTCAACGTGAATAAATCATTTTCTCTATCACTGTCTTTGAATATGAATTATTCATTCTTTTAAAACATGTTTGAAGACAAGTGTTATGCAAGAGAACTCTCAGTGTAATGGATCGAAGACATATCTGTCCTAAACAGTGTGGGCTTTTAAATTAGCATGTTGTCAAATTAAACGGAGAAATAAAAAAAAATCATGCACAGAATATGGATTATAACGGAACTGGAGATGTAAGGGAGAGAAATAAGTAATTTAAGAAAAGTTGGAAAAAAATTGTGAAATGTTGATAAAAGCAAAGTTAGTTTCAATAAAAATTGAACTAAAAGAGGTAAAAAAAATTTAATTGCTTTTGATAGAGGCAACTGGAGAGAAAAACAACTAGTTTTCATAATAAGACAGTTTAAATTGAAAAAGTGTGTGTATTTAAAATGCTCTTTGAAATAAATTATCAATGGAAGTTTTCTTGGAGTTAAAAGATTGATCATTGAAAAGAGGTGTATACACACACGCACACACACACACACACACACACACACACACACACACACACACACACACACATATATATATATATATACATATATATACATATATTCACACACACACACACCTATTTTCAGTGATCAATCTTTAACTCGGAATAAAAATTTTCATTGATAAATAATTTTAAAGAGCAGTCTAAATACATACATACATACATGCACACACACACACACACACACACACACACATATATATATATATATATATATATATATATATATATATATATATAACGTTCCACATTTATTAATTAACGCATATTCCAAATTTTCCTGTTAACGTTTCATTAAAGTATAGCCCCCTATTTCAAATTATGACCTAAAGATAATCGAATTAAGTAGCTAAACAGTCCCTTAAAGCACGTGCGCTAGACAGTAAGAATTGTTTTAAAAACATGATTCAACATCACGAGTTTTTCTCGTTCCTTCCGAAAGATCATACGACTTCCGATGCACTAGGTCAGATGGTCACCGATAACCAATTAGAAGTATTTGGCGCCCTGGTGTAGAAGGCCATGAACCCTTCATATAAGCGAGAGCAAGGGTTCTCCGCGTCTTTTTTTTCGTCCTAATATGTTGATGTTGTCCCGCCCATGTTTTGTGTCATCTCCGTATTCTTTTGTCTTGTGTGCTCTATCGCCGCTCGCTGCGTCTTTTCTCCGTCCATCAAGATGCAACGTAATTAAATACTCTGGCAGGTCCGGATGTTACCTGTACTTTGATGTCTGCTATAATGTCCTGCAAAATGCTATCACCGTATCTCCAGAATAAAGACAGTTTTAAAAATGCATGGAGACTCATTTCGACCCAATCATAGAATGAATGCTTACAGCTGCTGGGTATTACTTACTTACACACACACACACACATATATATATATATATGTCAAAACATTAATTGAAAATTGTACAGGGGGCTTTAAAATAGCAAAAGTTAACATTAAAATCCTTATCAAAACGCGTTGAAAAGCGAGTTTTTTCCCCGTTTCGGGAAGTGACCTCGATTTCGCGAAAGTAATTGAAGTTCCATCGAGGGAATATATTTTGGATGTACAGGTTTTGGCGCGAAGATAAAATACGGACATAATCAAAAGACGCTTCTGGAACTTACCATGTGGTGCTTTGGGCATGCGCAATAGGGGGACGCTCTGAGGAGAATATAGAAGTACGCAGATTAAGCTGGGAGTTCGTTGCAGTTCGCTGGGAGTTAGAGAAATTTCATTGCGTAGTTTAAATAAATTAAATATAATCGCTCATACCTGAATAATGAGATTGACTTTGTTTTACCTTCAGTAGAATAAAAAATGAGTGCATTAGGTTAAAGGTGGTTTCAAAGTACGGCACCAGAGTTCTGTTTTGGAGCTGAAGTCATAAAATTTCTGAAAAGTGCAGGTTACATAAAAGAGATATCGAAAACTCTTTAAGAAAACAAATTAATGAATTTCTTTAGATTTTTAATGTAACACATTAATCCCATTACCTCGCAAACCAAAATTCTTCAAATTTCTACTCAGTTGATTGAAAATACTCTGGTAAGTAAGTAACGATGAAATATTACTCAAAGCGATGAAAAATTTTAACGATGAAAAATCCACTCAAAATTTTGTTTCTTTGTAACCATAACAACATGCCCTGTTCTTCGATTCCGGTTCATTGATATTAAAAAACTACTTTATTCATAGGAATAATAATGAATATCACATCTAACGTGTTAAAAAAGGAAGATTTCCTAGACGCTTTTTAATTAGCTTTAGTGCCTTTGATCGGAGACATCTTCTCTAATAAAAAAATTTTTTTACTGACAAATTTTTTTTACGTTAATCTCTGATAGTCTTAACATGGCATGGCATGTTAAAAGAAATCCGGTAAGAATTTAGGAAAATTAAACTAAATTTATCACAAAATAACGATAGTGGATCTTCTCAAAGAGGAAAAAGGTTTAAAGAAGGATCAATATCTAATTTTAGAAGTCAATATTTAGGGCGAACTCGAGTATACTTTAATAGAAACATTATATCGTCTTTCTTTCCATTTTAATCTTCTTCCAGGATTACTATATGTTTATGGCCGATTCAAAAGACTTACATTTTTATTAATCGGGTCAATTGCAAAAAATCAAGCCCATTCTTATCGTGAAAACTATCGGCTTATCGAAAATATATTAACAGAATTAATTTTTTTAACATTTTCCTCTAAAGTTACAGTCAAAGTATTTGAATAGATCGTTTTTTTTTAACAATTTTTGGATGAAATGCTATCATGTGTTTGATCATCAAAATTTTATATAATTTTATTTTTCACCATAATATTATAAATTACGAAATTTTTTTCTAATTAGACAGAAAAGCAGTTACGAAAAAATACTATCAGGAAAATAAAAATAGTTTTCTTGGTATACAGCTAGAAATATTGGAATTGGATAATGCTGAAAATACAATGTTTTTTAACTCTAAATAACAAAAATGTTCACGATGGAAAATATCACACCATTGAAACTCGAATAATTTTTACTTTGCTTTTAAACATTATTAATTAAAAAATTTTTTTGGTCACCTGGTAATAAACTTACCAGTTAAGATAAAGAATAAGTAATATTACCATGATTAAAAAGTGATTTTACATATTTATTTTGATTTTGAAGAGTTGAAATTTCCTTGATCGGGGAAAAAGAAATTTATTGTAAAAGGCATTAAATTTGGCGAAAAACAATGAAAACATCTTTTATTTTTTAGTTTCCTCATTAAAATATATTTTAAAATTTTTTATTTGCATTTTTACTAAGTTTTCAGAATCCGAAACTGAAAATGTGAGTAGGCGTGCTTTTTTTTTCAATGCTTTATGTTGGTTCATCTAAACCAGGATTTCCCAAAGTGGGCGATACCGCCCCCGGGGGGCGGTGGAACGATCCACGGGGGCGGTAGTAGCCTAGGGTGACAATTGGGGGGCGGTGAACGAAAATAGGGGGGGTGAAAGCATAAAGAAAGAAGACGAGACAATTCTAAAACATTCCGCAGAAACTGGACACAGAGTGTACGGGCAAGACCTAGCCGGGAAACAATCATGTATTGTGATACTTGTTACGAATCCAATGATTTAATTTTTCATTTTTGGTCTACTGAGCATCTTGGGAAGTACCCCTCCATCTGTATTTTGCACCATTTGTACTTCTATTCTCTCCGTGCTGTTATATTAAACATCAACGCTCGACAGATGGAGTCACATGTTCCATCACTGACAGATTTTCCTTGGGGCAAGTGTTGATATTTGGCGAAGAGCAAGGTATGATTGGCGACAATGGAGTTGAGATCCCGTTGACCCTCACTATTGTTACTTTCTACTCCTCTAGTGACTGCTTTTTGAGAAATCAAATCTTGTAAAATTGCAGTAAACTTGTATCTAGATTTAGTTGAACTTGAAAGTGTAACAGGAAAAGGTATTTATAATTCCCTTTTCGAATTTCTCGAGACACAAGAAATGCCATAAAATTTTTTATATGATAATTTAGTAAATGTTACATACGACGGTACAGCAGTTCTAATAGGCAAGAAGGAGTAACCGAGGGAGGAATGAATGAGAAATCGATTTTCATTTTTGATAGTTTGGCACTGCGCTGATCACAGACGCGAACTATCAGTTAATGATACTGTTAAAACTGTTTCCAGTACAGATAGATTCAAATAATTTATTCATGAGGTTGTATCGTACAAAGTATCTAGGAAAAATGCTAGATAACTAAAAGAACGTGCGAGTTAGGTGGATTGAACTAGAACTAGGCGAATTTTAAGAACGCGATGGGTTGCATCAAGTTTTCGAGCAGTTTCTGCAGTTTAGAAGAATTAGAAGGCTTTGGTGAAACATTTTCAATATGCGAACACTGATTTCTCGAGCGATGATAAAGAAAGATGTACATATGAAGGATTATACGTAAAAGAAATTGCAACAGCATAATTTATCCTAGATTTGGGACTAATCTGTGATGCACTTCAAGAATTGAGTGAATAAAGCTTGGATTTACAAGACCTTAATCTTGACTTGTATAAGACGAATGAAAAAAATAAAAACTGCAGTACAGGTTTTTGAAGAAAGACAAAAGACTCCTAGATCATACTACAGATATTCTGTCAGAGCGGTCAAAATTTGAAGTTTTCACGGAGTTGAACTTCACGAAATAGATTGTAAAAATGACTCTCCCATCAATCCAGAAGAATTTTATGAAACATTTCAAAATTCATAGGAAAATAGATTTCTTGATAGGGAAAATGCTGAATTAGTACGAGCGGCTAAAATACTCGATATGGAATTATGGCCTGATGTTACTGCATCGCAATTAGTATTTGGAGAGAAAGGAATGCGATAAATGTCTGCAAAATTAAAATTGAATGAAAGAGAAATTATGCATTGATTTTGTGATTACAGTGTTGGACATTAAAATTGCAACACCAGGACAAAAGCAAATAACAAAACTTTACTTATTCTCCGTATACAACATAGTACGAAGAAAACATTACTAAATTTGTAGGCAATTTGGGGGTACACAGGGCCCGAAATTAGCACATACAGCTGCCGCCTGTAGCAGCTAAAATGGCTCTAACCCAGTTAGGCATCGAGTCGAAATGGGCTTGGATGACAGATACGGGCAAATCATTCCATGCTGCTTCAAGACTATGCCACACTTCATCAATCGTAGTGGCTGGAGAGCTGTGGCGGACCAGTCTCTCAGCAACCCATGACCAGATGTATTCAATGGGTGAGAGATCTGGATAACGTGCTAGCCGAGGCAACAATCAAACATCCTCTGTGTCTAGGTAGGTCAGGACACGGCAGGCAACATGCGGTCTTGCATGTTGCCTGCTGTTCAGATTACTGACGACGCGAACAAGAGGTGTTCATGTAGTGTACCCAATGGCTGCCCATACCATCACACTAGATGAGAGGGCCCGTATGACGATATCGAATGCAAGTAGGATACGTGCGTTCTCCTCGGTGCCTCCAGACATGGAAACGTCCATGATGATGATTCACGCAGAACCGGGACTCATCTGAAAAGACGACGTGGTGCCACTCCTGTATCCAGTTTTGTCGCTAGGGCGCACCACTGTCGCCGCGCGTCTGTATGTTGCAGTGTCAAGAGAAGTCGCAATAATGGTCACCGTTTGGACAGTCCGTGCTGTTCCAGACGTCTTCGCACTGTCCGTAAGGATACTTGTTGGACTGCAAAAAAGCCCATTTCGTGACTGAAGGTCCGTGATGTGGCTGTACTATCCTGCAAGGCCGACCTGACAACATGTCTGTCCTTTCGGGCGTTAGTGGCGAGAGGCCACTGAGATCCTGCATGGCGTTCAGTATGACCCTTATGAAGACATCGATTCCATATTCGCATGACAGTCGTTGGATTCCGACCAATACGGGTAGCAATATCGAAGGAACGATGAACTGCATTCTCGATAGGACACGAACCTGCCTCTCTAGAATTCCGACACATTCTGGTAGCCGTTTCTTCTTCTTATACGACGCATAACACGATCTTCTTCCAAACAACCATCATTCAAATGCGATTTCCGAATGAGAATCTCGCTGGGTATTTTTCCTTCTATACAGAGTTTGAGATGCCGTTTCTCCCTCCTGCGTGCTCAATTGCGCTGAAATGCTAATAATTTGCATAACCTAGCATCTTCTTCCTTTCATGAAAATTTGACGTTTGTATCATCCCTCCTTCATGGTGTTGCAGTTTTAAGGGCCAGCAGTTTATAATCCCCTGGAGGAACTATTTACTCAGTAAAATTTCTTTTTCTTTTTCATGTCTATTTGAAATAACAATGTCACTGCCGCATACACGCAAAGTTCCTGTGAATTTCAAAATCTGCAATTCTTTGCTAATTTTTCTTAAAAAAAACTTTTTCTTCATACTTTCATACAAAAGTAAAAAATATGAAATATAATGCTTCAAATTACGAACTTTGACATTACTGCTATTTCATAAATTTACTTTCTATAGTTCCATACCATAATACTTAATAAACAAACGTTATGGTGATGATGAATGATGGCTTTTAAGGATATTAGTTCATCCTATTAAGTGTTATACTTTTGTAACAGTCCGAAACAACGTATTTACCAAACACAAATCAATATAACTTTAAGAATTGATTTTATTAATAAAGTACATTCTCTAGGATAAACTGTCCATTTAATAATTTAAACAAACAAGTTCGTAATACTGTCCAATATCACGTATTTGCATAAGTGTGCATAGCACGGAAACACTTCATTACAATCAAGGGAATTGATAGTACATAAAAAAAGTTACGCTCGCGCAGTCGTAAAATCAGCGATACTGCCAGAGTTTGCAATATTCAGGTGTTGCTTTTTACGCAATTTATTAAAGAGCCTCTGACAAACCTGAGAGTAGAATGAGGGTTTAAAACATCTTTTCTTCAGAAGAGGGGAAGACTCGAAGAATATGGAAGTTCGTTTATTTTACAAACCTATACTGTTTGCGCTTATGTGTTTCGGAATAGACATGATTCCTGGATCAGCGAAGCATAGCGGTTATTTCAGAAAAACCATGTTCTCTATGAATGTACGAGGGTCAAGAGAAATCGCAATAATGGTCAATAAGGGTCGTAAATAAAGTAATGGCAACATACTCTTAAATCATTTTTTAATGAACGTACAAGCAAAATTACATTCCTTCAATACTATCACCTGCAAAGTCTTGTACCTTTCGCCAGATGTCAGGAAGCCGTAGGATACCGTTGGCAAGGTGTGTGTTGATGTCAGCGACGGAGTGCCCTAATGCTTGGAACGCAGACGGCACGTCAGGAAAATCTGATGCCTCAACGGGGTTCTTTGAACTTAGGAAAGAGGTCGTGTCAGGGGAGTAAGGAGGTTGTTTCAACAACTCCCGGTTGCAAATGGTGCTGTACCCAAGCACAACCTTAATTTCAATCCCCGACCGCTGATAACTTTTTGTAAACATGATTTAGAGCGGTAGAGACAACACTGTCCACTTCAACGTCACGCAGCAACTACCCCTTCTACTGGATCTACGGTTTTATGTACTCTACATATCGACTATAGCTCCACTTCACTCCTCCGATATCCTGTTTGAGCATGCCCGATGTTCTACGAATTTCTGGGTGACGTTGCCACTACTTTATTTACAACCCTCTTAATAGTAAGCGCATTTGTACTGGCAGTTGGAATTGAAAGTGCGGCCTTCACCAAAACCACTTTATCACCACTATTTCTCTATTTTTCGGGAATGCTATTCAGATTATACGCTCTTTAGAAAGAGAAAAGAGATAATTAAATTACTATTACAACTAGAAAACTTTAAACTACCAGAGAAGCTTTCTTCAAAAATTCGAGAAAAAAGGAAAAATTTAAAAATTGCACTAGCTTTTACGAAACTGTTTTTAACAGTTAAATTTTTGTTTATGTTTTACAATGTAAATAGAAACTTCCATTGAAGTAAAAATGAAATTATTCTCCCTATAGTTCTGAAAAAGCTTAATGTCAAAGTAAGTGATGATGTTATCTATTTGGATTACGCTCTCAAGTCTACTGCGTTTTTTCATCATACCATGTGCCCTTTCTATTTCTACGTATAGAATCCTTTTCTATGATTTATTGTGGCATTTAAAATAATTATTAACTAACTTCTTGGAAGATAATTAACTTTTTTTCCATCATTTACTCAAATTTTTTAATCATATAAGAATTAATATTCTTTGATTCAGACCGCTGATAGAAAACTGAGATTCGTACAATCCGCATATGATACATTATATATATATATATCCACTTTTCTATATTTTACAGTGTTTTTCTTCATGCTCATGGAAATGAACAATAATTTATTTATGGCTTTCTCCTCAATAATGTAGATAATTTTAATCTTATATATGAAGATAAATATCGCTGCAACTATTTCGGAGGTCAATACTTAAGTTCATAACTCTGTTCTTCATCTATCACATGACTATCTGAATACCCGTACTTCGCTACGGAATACATTCAAATTAAATACAACGATTAATGTATGCAATTGGTGTAAAAAAACAAAAAAAATTATAAAAAAATCGTAACGGATATTTTGATAGACAAAATAATGTTGAAGAAAATATTCAAATTAAATCTAATAGAACATACTAAAGAATATAGTACAGTTAATATACTACAGTTTGAGGAACATATCTTTTACTGTATTTTAATATTTTTTTGGATAATGTCCAATCGTCTGCCGCATTAGCAAAAAAAAATGTTTTTTGTCTATTTCGTTGTTATGCACGTTACGATAAACTAATTTAAAGTACCAGAAAAAGAAATCACGTGATCAGCATTTAAAAAATTAATTTCTAAAAGTCAATATTTAAAAATTCACCAAAAATCAGAAAATGGAGGAAAAGATTCGAAAAAGATTTCATTTTAAAGGAAATTTTATGATCTTACTCGTGATATAAATTTTATAACCCTCTGTTTATTATTTTAAATGCAAACTTAAACAAAGTTACAAAAAACAGCTTAAAAATTAGTTTTAAAAAATCTAAGATGAATTTTTCAAAAATCTTTCTTAGTGAACTCCTATACTATAAGAAAAATCGCCATGCAAAATTTCAGCCCTTTAGGTCCAGCGGTTTGGTCTGTGCGTTGTCTGTCAGTCAGCCAGCCAGTCAGTCAGTCAGTTACGGATGTGTTTTATATGTATAGAGAAAACAGCCGCAACGAATACGCTCATTTTGGCTATGAAAACTCAACGAGAACTAGGATTCACGTTGAGCGGTGTGGTGTTAATTAAAGAGGCCTATTTCCAACACTAATAGGGACAATTTTTCATATTCTTTACTCATCAATTCTTTCTCAGTCCAGTGAATAAGTTAATTATTGGCCGAACATTTTTTGAATGAATTTATCAAGTTGAGAGAAAATTTGGAGACGTGAGCGAAACGCTTAACTTAAGAAGTTTTCCTACAAGCACAGGTCTATGTGATAAGTGACGTCAAGACTGAATTTAAAACAATAGAGCCCAATCTTCTTTTGGAATAATATAATTTCTATGTCCAGGTCTTAAGATTATTAAAGTGTGGCAATGTTTTCTTTCATCAAGTTGTTAATGGGGAGATATTAAAAAAATTTTAAAATGTCGAATTACTCCTACCTTTATATGCACCAAAATACATCGATTTCCAAACTTTTGTTTGACATCTGGATACACTATTTGAAACACACCTCCAATTCTACAAACATATCATTATTGTTTCTTTAAACCATATAAAAACTATTTTCCAATTTTCCCTCAGTAGAGATTTCAACTTTTCATTTGCATTTTGAAGCCACCTTGAACTGAGGTGTTCCTCAGAAGAAGCGAGCGTTAGACCATAATTTGTGTCTCCCATTGTTCTTTCTGGGGGAGGTATGCCTTTTACATCCCCATTAACGCTTACATGCTCAGAGTTCTGTAGCACTAAAAATATTTTCCTATTCAAGTATAAAAGTTTAAGATAACTTAATTAGTGACTTTAGTTCAAGACGACAGTCGCAAATAATTCTCTACATCCTGAAACATGTCCTACTAGACTTAACCCATTAATGCAGACTTCGTTTTCTTTAACCATTTTCGTTACTTCTCTCATATTTGTATGTTTTAAGTCTATTAATGTGTATAATACTAAAATTATATTTTTAGTTGCACTTTAACAATGTTTTTTTACTGGTACGTTTTCGTACCAATCGGCGTTCGTGTGTAGTACACATCGAGAATAAAAGCTAACATTAAATTTATTTATTAATGAAAATAATAACAAAATCGGGAATACCACAATTAAATGAAAAACACGTTAGATGATTTTCTGACAGAATAAAGTAATAAAATGTCTATTGAGTGCAAGCATGACAGTTTTTATGGCCCTGAGGATGCAGTGGCTCATTACACTTTTCGCACTTGTAGCTGCTTCTACCGGCACAGTTCTTGCAACGGGCATGTTCTTGATCTGATCTGATTCACCAGTGACTATTCTTGTCAAATGTTATTTGTGAGGCCACCTTTATGCCTAAATGAAATTGGCTTACCTGGCCCTCTAGGCAATGTTCCATAAGTGCCTAACAGTTCCTGTGCGCATTGTCGTACGAACTCAAGAAGTGGGATTTCACTAATATCATTTTTCATTTTATACAATTGCCATCCATTTATAACACTGGCACTAAGTACAAACGGAAACAATGGCCTCCACCACTTTTTAGAACGAATTCTTACGCCATAATTTCACACAGCTTGATTAACAAGGTCGACACAACCCATATGCTTATTAAAAATTTTTAGCTGTTGTGGCATGGAAACATTAATTTTCTTTTTTTCTGCTGCACTCCATCGAGTAGCAGCTGCAATAGGTTTTGTAGAAACTTTGTTACTTGCAACAGTAACAACTTTATTGTCATTCCATTTGACGATATCTTCATGACATATATATTCCTATGTCCCCCTTGTCGACTTTTTCAAGATTTTTTCAAGGAGCGTGTTTCAAAGTCGGCTTTTTCAAGGAGAATTTTTCAGCCTGTTTTCTCTCAATGTCCCGGTTCCTGCTATGCCTCTTTCCGATAGCTCTTTCAGCAAGAGAATGCTAGTAAATAAGTTGTTTATGACAACATGTGTTCCAGGTGGGATATCGCATTTGTCTAGTAACCCAATAACAACTTCGGCACCTTTGCTTAATTCCGATTTTGATAATTTTGTAGATGCTCCACAATAAGGTTCAGCATGCAATAAAAGACCATTAGAAGAATACAGAGTCCAAAGTTTGAAGCCAAAACGTATTTGCTTACCTCTTATGAATTGTTTTAGTCCGTGGTGCCCGAAATATGGAATTATAGACTCATCTACACTCAAAATTTATACCAACAGCATAAAAGCATGACTTTCAAGGGGCAACAATTTATAAAATACACTTTTATAACAATGATGTAAAGTCAAAATATTATTTCAAAAAATTATAATTCAAATGTGAAAGATTTTTGATTTTAATTCAAACGGGAAAGATTTCCAATTTTAATTCTAACTGAACTATACATTAGCCGGTTGGTCCGGTTTCGTACCAACGATATTTAAGTTTTTATATTTTATAATACAAAGCAAAACATGATTTTAGAGAGGCATAAATTTATAAAATACACTTTTATAACTAAGATTAATAGTCAATATATAATTTTGAGATAAATGCAAAACTCTAAACTTACTATTTTCTATGTGATTTCAGAGGCATCTTGTTTCAAGACGCTTTCACCTGAGCATAACGTCAAATAAGAAAAAGAACTTGAGAGCAAATGGCCAAAAATCTATTTTTCCCGCTATCAGTGAACTATTCTTGAAGCACATGAACAATATTGGACAACTAGACACATTTAGTGCAGAGAAAAATAACTATTCTTAAGCTGGTATGTTTTCGTACCAATAGGCATTAATGGGTTAAAATACATAACTCATTTACATTTTGCGATGGATTCAGAAGCTGCTATATAAACACAACTTTTTTCTATGTAAATTCCTTTATCATATCAGCTTGTAATAAGTTTCAGTACCACATGCAGCCAAATGTTTCATAAATTTCGAAATACCCCCTTTTTTTAATAATTTTTTATTAAGGTGACCGCCTACGGTCGGACTCAATGTTTAAAAAAAATAATCTTTTAAAGGATTTTTTGGTCTTTTATGGTAAAATGGCACTTGAAAATAAAAAAAAGAAACCAAAAACTTACCTGTAAATACCATACCTTTTTATAAATTGGTTAGTTTGAAGTAATTTTTATGAAATTTAGCTAAAATGCCTATCACTCTTTGTGTTGTTATTTGCCCCAAATTCTAATTTTACTATTTTAATTTCCTTCTCACACATAATACATATGACGGTTATCTTCAAAATGACGTACAATTTAAGAGAAATTTTAAAATTCAAAAATAATACAGACATTTTTATGTTCCAATGTGAAAATTTCCCCTGAATCGTCATTCCTTTCCTTATAAAACAGACCCAAATTTAAAAAAAACAACTTTTTATTATATATCAATTCTTGTACGCCAATTCATTAACAATAGCATCTAAAACATTTCCTGAA
Organism: Dolomedes plantarius; assembly: GCA_907164885.2. NCBI lineage: Eukaryota > Metazoa > Arthropoda > Arachnida > Araneae > Dolomedidae > Dolomedes > Dolomedes plantarius. The sequence continues at coordinate 38,700,570 of OU015503.1, read as the reverse complement.
AATTTTATCAAATTATATGCATTATTATGTGAAATATCATGCTAACGGTAGAGATTTTTGCTAAAAAACATAATTCTGAGAAAAACGCATTTAAAGTTGTTTGTGATATCAATTTTGTAGCAGACGATGTTTTTTAAAAATAGCTATAACTCTGCTTTTAATTGATGTAGAATGTAAATAAAAACGGGCTTGAAAAGCGAAAAGATTGAATTACATGATTCTTGCAAAAAATAAAATTGGCCAAAATAGTCAAAAAGTGACATTTTCAATGTAGGCAGTCACCTTAAGTCAAAACGCATTCTTACATAAACGCATAAAACTCTACAATATATTCATATAAAAATATGGATATTCGATAAAAACTTACGAACTCTACCATTACTGTTATTTCAGAAATTGATTTCCTATTCTTCCATGTCATAATACTTATTGTTCAAACTTTAGGATGATGATGTATGATAGCTTTTAAGGATATTAGTGTCTTATAAAGTGGTATACTTTTGTAACAGTCCGAAAGAACGGATTTTCCAAAACCAGATCAATAGATCTTTAAAAATTGATTTGATTACTTTATCGCTAAGAAAAAATTGGCCATATATAAAAATTAAACAAACAAGTTTATAATACTCCGCAATATTAGGTACCTGCACAAGTGGGCCTGGCACATAAGCACTTCATTACGAAGCAGAGAATTGATAGGCCAAAAAGAAGTTCCGTTCGTGCAAGCGTAAAATCAGTCTAACTGCGGCAACGTGCAATGTTTAAGTGTAGCCTGGAATGTGAGCCTGAATATTACACAAGAAATTAAAGGGCGTTTGAGAAGCCTGAGAAGAGAATGAGTATTCAAAATACTCTGTAGGTACCTAATAATACTCTGCAATATTAGGTACCTCCACAAGTGGGCCTGACACATAAGCACTTCATTACGAAGCAGAGAATTGATAGGCCAAAAAGAAGTTCCTTTCGTGCAAGCGTAAAATCAGTCGAACTGCGACAACGTGCAATGTTTAAGTGTAGCCTGGAATGTGAGCCTGAACATTAAACAAGTTATTAAAGAGCGTTTGAGAAGCCTGAGAAGAGAATGAGTGTTCAAAATACTCTGCAGGTACCTAATAATACTCTGCAATATTAGGTACCTCCACAAGTGGGCCTGGCACATAAGCACTTCATTACGAAAAAGAAAATTGATAGGCCAAAAAGAAGTTCCTTTCGTGCAAGCGTAAAATCAGTCGAACTGCGACAACGTGCAATGTTTAAGTGTAGCCTGGAATGTGAGCCTGAACATTACACAAGTAATTAAAGGGCGTTTGAGAAGCCTGAGAAGAGAATGAGTATTCAAAATACTCTGCAGGTACCTAATAATACTCTGCAATATTAGGTACCTCCACAAGTGGGCCTGGCACATAAGCACTTCATTACGAAGCAGAGAATTGATAGGCCAAAAAGAAGTTCCTTTCGTGCAAGCGTAAAATCAGTCGAACTGCGACAACGTGCAATGTTTAAGTGTAGCCTGGAATGTGAGCCTGAACATTAAACAAGTTATTAAAGAGCGTTTGAGAAGCCTGAGAAGAGAATGAGTGTTCAAAATACTCTGCAGGTTCCTAATAATACTCTGCAATATTAGGTACCTCCACAAGTGGGCCTGGCACATAAGCACTTCATTACGAAGCAGAGAATTGATAGGCCAAAAAGAAGTTCGGTTCGTGCAAGCGTAAAATCAGTCGAACTGCGACAACGTGCAATGTTTAAGTGTAGCCTGGAATGTGAGCCTGAACATTACCCAAGTAATTAAAGGGCGTTTGAGAAGCCTGAGAAGAGAATGAGTGTTCAAAATACTCTGCAGGTACCTAATAATACTCTGCAATATTAGGTACCTGCACAAGTGGGCCTGGCACATAAGCACTTCATTACGAAGCAGAGAATTGATAGGCCAAAAAGAAGTTCCGGTCGTGCAAGCGTAAACTCAGTCCCACTGCGACAACGTGCAATGTTTAAGTGTAGCCTGGAATGTGAGCCTGAACATTACACAAGTAATTAAAGGGTGTTTGAGAAGCCTGAGAAGAGAATGAGTGTTCAAAATTCTCTTTTCCGCAGATGTGAGGACTCGAAGAAAATGAAAGTTCGGGCATTTTACAAGCCCATACTGTTTGCGCTTATGTGTTTCGGAGTAGACATGATTCCCGTATCGACCAAGCGTTGCAGGCATTTCAGAAAAATCATTCCGTCTTTGAATATCATTCTAACTGTTGTATCAGTTGCAATAGTCGTCGAATGTGCGATCTTTGTAAAAAGTCTATCAGCTATAAATCTGTCACCATTATTTTTTTTTTCTTTCGGGGATGCTATTCAAATGTACGCTGTTTAGAAACAGAAATCGTATATTGAAATTAATATTACATCTCGAAAACTTCAAACTACCAGAGAAGCTCTCTCCAAAAATACATAAAAAAGTGAAAAAGATAAACCTTGCACTAAGCCTTACAATATTTTTAATAACTATTCAGTTCGTGTCTCTTTTTAACAACTCAATAATGTACGCAGAACAAAGTGAATATAGAAGTGTAATGAGTTTAGCTCTGAAAAAGCTTAACGTACAAGTAAAGCAAGATTTTTTCTATTTAGAATTCACTCTCAAGGCTGTTGTGACATTTTATTATAGCTGGTGCCCCTTCTATTTCTTTATAATCCTTTTCTATATCTTATCGTGGCATTTAAAGGAATTGTTGACTAACTTCTTAGATGAAGTTAATACTTTTCGTTCATTTTCTCAAATGTTTGAATCATATAAGAGTTTATTCTCTTTGATTCAGACAGCTGACAGAAAACTAAGATCCGTGCTTTTCGCATCAGTTATATATATATCTACTTATTTGTACTTTGCAGTGTTTTACATCATGCGCATGGACATGTCAATTGTTTTCGTTTTGCCTTTCCTCTCAATAATGTCAACAGCTTTAATCTTGTATATGAAGATAAATATCGCAGCAACCATTCCGGAGGTCAATGCTGAAATTCACAACACTATTCTTCATTTGCCGCATGACACAACACATTCAGCGGATAAGTTTTTCTTGACTATGAACACTCAACAAGAACTAGGATTAACACTAGGCGGTGTTGTGTTAATCAAAAGAGGCTTATTTCTGACACTAGTAGGGACAATATTTACATACTCTTTACTCATCAATTCTTTTCCAATCCAGTAAATATGCAGTGGCAGCTGCAGTCCAGATTCTTTTTTTTTTTTGTGGGGGGGGGCGGGCAATGTCGGCTCTTAGGGTTATATATATAAATATATAAATAAATAAATAAATTTATATATATATATAAGAGATAAACATCGTCTCATTTTAAATTTAAACTCATTTAGTATTAGGTCTACGATTATATAATTTTAGGTTATGAGAAAAAAAATACGCCGGGCTATATTTTTTTTTGGGGGGGATTGCCCCTACTGCCTCCCCCCTTGGAGCCGCCATTGTAAATATGTTTATTCTGCTCTGAGCATTTTGTTAATAAACCCATTGCAGTATGGATTGTTACAATCTGTCTTTTCATGTGTTTGGAACCGGAGATATGAGCAGAACTTATTACATAAGCTGGAATATTCCTACAAGCAGTGACTATGGGACTCATTTAGAATATGAAAACTCAATAAGAAATATAATTAACATTAGGCGGTGTTGTGAAAATCAAAAGAGGCTCTTGAACGAACAAGCACTGAGGTCCATTCTTCTATTGAAATAATACAGTTTCTTCGCCCAAATCGAAACATTATCCAGGGCTACTGTATTACAGTTAAATTATATTAAATGGCGCTAACTGCCGTTTGAACGTGCATTTTAACTTTTATTTGTTCGTTTTGGCACTTATTCTCTGATAACAGGGTAAGCACATGTTCTATCGACATTTGCTCATTCTACACATCTAACAAGATGGCTACTTTATTACGGCCACATATACAGTTGAACCAGCAATACTCTGTATGAGGGAACAGCACAAGAACGTCCATGTCTGAGTCGGAAATCAAGAACTTCTTCATTTTCCACATGAGCGGAACACCTTTAGCGGATATGCTCTTCTTAGATATGAACGCTCAACAAGAAGTAGGATTAACATTAGACAGTCTTATGTTTATCTTAATCCACCAACAACACTCTAAAAAACAACATCACACGAAAAGAGGCTTTTTTTATCATTAGTAGGGACAATTTTGACGACTACCGAAACTAATCCTCTACAGCCCGAAGTATGATCTATTAGGGCCTGTTCACATAGAATACGTCAGCGGCAGCGTTAGTCGCATTGAAATATATTTAACCAATTACAAACCTTCAAACGATTAGCCCTGAAATTATTAAGGCCTGTGAATGGTTTAAAACATGTTAATATAAGTAACGCTAACGCTGAAGTTAACTGAGGTCTAAGGGCTTTGTGAACAGGTTCTTAGACCTAAACGACACAACTTAGAACATTTTACGGTGCATCAAAAAAGCTGCAGGCCATGAAAATTGCAAAATCACGAAGGAAAGCAAATAACAAAACTTTACTTATTATACGTATACAGCTTTGTAGGAAGGAAATATGATTAAAGTTGTAGGAATTTTGGGGTTATACAGGGTCCGAAATTGGTACAGATATCTGCTGACTCTGCAGCTAAGACGTCTCTATCCCGGTTAGTCATCGAGTCGAACTGGGGTTGGATGACAGATACGGGCAAATAATTTCATGCTGCTTCAAATATACGCCACACTTCATCAATCGTAGTGTCTAAAGAGAGGTGACGGCCAATCTGTCAGCAACTCATGACCAGATGTTTTTAAAAGGTGAGAGATCTGGAGAATGCGCTGGCCAGAGCAACAGTCGAACACCCTCTGTGTCGAGGTAGGTCAGGATACGACGGTCACCATGCTTTCTTGCGTTATCTTGTTGAAAGATGACGTCTACGAGGTCTCCAAGATAGGGCACAGCCACCGGCCTTAAGATCTGAGAAATGTTACGCTGGCTGATCAAATTACCAACGACTTAAACAAGAGGCGTTCGTGTCGTGTACCCAATGGTGTGTAGGGTCCGTATGACGGTATCGAATGCAAGCAAGCCACGTGCATTCTCCTTCGTGCCTCCAGACACAGGTACGTCCATCATGACGCAGCACGCAGAACCGGGACTCGTCTGAAAAGACGGTGTGTTGCCACTCATGTATACAGTTTAGTCGTTGGGCCCACCACTGTCGCCCCGCCTCCCTATGCTGCAGTCTCAAGGGAAGCCGCAATAATGGTCGCCGTGCAGACAGTCCGTGCTGCTTCAGGCGTCTTCACACTGTCCGTGAGGATACATGTCGTGCTAGAAACAAGCCCATATCCTGACTCAAGGTCCGTGATGTGGCTGTACTATAATGCAAGGCTGACCTGACAACATATCTGTCCTCTCGGGCGTCAGTGGCGAGAGACCGTTGAGATCCTGCATGGCGTTCAGTATGACCGTCCTGAACCCATCGATTTCATATGCGCATTATAGTCGTTGGATTCCGATCATTGTGAGGAGCAATATCGCGGAACGATAAACCGAACTCTCGACCACGATCCTTCAGATATCGAATTCTGACACGTGCTGGTAGCCGTTTCTCCTTCTTATACGAGGAATAACACGATCTTCTCAGAAACAACCGACATTCAAATGCGATTTCCGAATGAGAAACTCGCTGGGTAACTGTCCTTTTATACAGAGTTTGAGATGCCGTTTCTCCCTCCTGCGTTGTTCGATCGCACTTAAACCTAATCATTTGCATATTGCAGCATCTTCTCCCTTTCCTGCGAATTTGACATTTTGTTTCACTCCTCCTTCATGGTGTTGCAATTTTTATGGCTAGCAGTGCATTTAAGAGGAAAAAAATAGTGTAAAAAAAGCTATTACTTTTAAAAGTTTTAATGTCAACTATTCCAGTATCTTCAAGCGAATGCGAGCGAAGATTTTCACAAGTGAATTTGATTTTTAGCCCAACAAGAGCTTCTTTGTTGACGAAATAATTTCCACCAACTTAATCGATTCCAAAAGTGACAGAGCCTATTTGACAAACTTGTTTAATAGATTCAATGACGCAAAACAAAAACTCCAAGGCGATGACCCGAATTTAATAACAACAAAAACTGTGAATTCCGTGTTTGTGGCAAAACTTCTATAACAAACAAACAAAAAAATAGGACAAGGGGAATTCAGCAAATTTTCACATTTAATAACAGTAGATAAACATGATGAAGACATGCTTATCTATTGTCAGCATTTGGAAGCTCTCCATTCTTAATTCAACCAACGGTTTGAAGACATTCTTAAAATGAACATAACCGATTGGGTTTTGGACTCTCGTTCAGGATCAAACTCAGAAGAAGCTGTAAAATTACAAGAAATAAAAGAAGTAACAACAAATGAGAATTAAAATTGAAATTTAAACACAACTAACAACAGTGCTGGCTGTAAAAAGAGATATTGACACTTTACCCTGGATTATGGGCTGTGGTACAAAAAATTTTAATAACGTGTTCTTCATTATATTTAGTGGAACGTTGGTTCAGTGCGGTCGTAAATGTGTTGACTAAAAACAGAAACCGACTTCTAAGTTGCTAATCGCTGTGATTTAAGCATGTTGCTGACTAAAACAGAGTCCAATATAAATACATTGCTGTGCACCAAGTTCACCGTTCTCATTAGTTTTACTGTTATTTGTAATATTTACTAAACGATTATTATCCTTCGTTCTCTTAATTTTCCGTGTGTAATGCGAATGTCACTATGGTGGATTTTAATAAATGATTTTATAATTTTAAGCTTCAAGGTGTCTTATTTACAACAACATATTTATTTACTATGTTCTATAAAGGTAGAAAGATATATACATAAAAGGCCGAAAATTTGTCATTGTATGTCTGTTTACTCGCATAGGAAGGTAAATTTCCAGGGGGGCGGTGAGTAATTTTTCTCTGAAAAGAGGGCGGTAGACCAAATATGTTTGGGAACCCCTGATCTAAGCCTTTTGCGTAACTTCATGAGTTTGTGATGTTTGGATACGTTGCTATGCTTGAAATAGATATTAACTCCAACTTTAACGTCGCAGCTGCTAAACGAATAATTACTGTTACTCATCTTTAAATGACAATTTGATTTCTTTTCCATTCCTTTAGTAAAAAATCAGGATTATTATGTAAGATAATTAGGGATGGATATTTCAATAAAATGAAAAACAGGATTGAAATTATGAAGGAATGTTTGATTTTATAAATCATTCGAGCATAGTTATGGGCATTTTAAAGTATGATTACGTTCCTGAATAACGGTCCTCCGGGAAGAAAAAATGTGTCCGTCCTGCGTCCCGAGTTATGATTTTGGCAGCGCGCCAAACCCAGTAGCAGTAAATAGTTAAGCAGAAAAGTACCAAAATGTGTTTAAAAAAGGGGTAAGGAATGATAAGTAATCCTACGTTAATAACCCGCGGTAGTTTCGTTAGAAGAGAATACCTGAAATATTTTAACATAGGATTACGTTCCTGGATAATGGTCCTCTGGGAAGAAAAAAGTGACCGTCCTGCGTCGCGAGTTATAATTTTGGCAGAGCGTCAAACCCAGTAGCAGTAAACAGTTAAGCAAAAAAGTTCCAAAAAGCGTCCAAAAAGAAAAAAAAGAAAAAAAAAGAGATGTAAGCAAACGATAAGTAATCCTACGTTAATACCCCACGGTAGTTTCGTTAGAAGAGACTACTTGGATTTTTCTTTTCCTTAAATGATCGGTTTACTCAAATTTTTAAAATTAAATTTATAATGGATACTCCTGCCAACGTTGTTGTTGAACTTATGCCCCTTACCAAATAAGTCTGAACCAGTTCCATTGACATTACAGGGCGAAGGGTAATTAGGCTAACTTTTTACCCGTTGCCACCATAACTTTCCCCAAGTGACAACTAGAGGTCTCGTAACCTTCTCCCACCCCTACAAACCCAACGGAAGGAATTTCCAGTCTGCATATATCACGTGCCTTCACTAGGAATAAACACGAGAGCAATAAGTGTCACATTTCGAAATTTGAACCGAGCACCCTCATTGCCGAATTATGATGCGCTATCGACTACACTTCCCAGGGGACTCTTGTGAATGTAATGAAATACATTAAAATCTAGCCGCTGCGCGACCAGCATTGTCGCTTTTAGTTTTATAGTTTCTTTTGCAAAAGAACTCAACTGAAAGTAAGATATGTAAGGAATGTTACCATTACCTGTCATCATAAATATACGTTGTTTAGGGGTATTCTGTATAGGACTGATTCTAAAATATGGTATTTAAAAAATGTGAATTTCCATTACTTCAGAATACAGTTAAAGAGAAGACTGAGAAACCCAACACCAATGATTTTAAAAATTTCATCCCTCTCTGTATGTACTTTTTTTCAAAATTAAGAAATCTACACTTTATCATTACACCAAATAAGAAGTTGTTGGGAAAAATCTTTTCTTTGAAAAAAATGGAGTAAAAATTTAGCAAGCACTATAATATAGTGTGGATTACATCACTCTCTATATGTACTATTGTTCACAATTGAGATATCTACACTTAATCATATAAAATAATAATTTGTTGGGAAAATTTCTTCACTTATAAAATGAAGTAAAAATACAGCAAGTACTGAAAAAAGCGTAGAAGATTAATTATTACTGGCTGTCGGTTTCTTTGCCGGCGACGGTTAAGACTAACCTCGCGATCATTTATGCACTCTGTTTCACGCCTGTCTCTCAATGTATTAATTCTTCTTCGCTTTCTTTCTTGAGACTGTTCCCAATTTTCACTTGATCGTGCAGCTCACTTTTGAGCATTCCTAATTTCAGTGCGTAAATCCATGTTGACACGCGGTTGTAAACTGCGGACGACCGCTAATGTTTACATTTGGTAGTTGAAGCCGTTGCCATTCGGAAGGTAGAAATATCGTCGATTTTTGTGCCGCATATCTGCGCGTTTTATATATACACTGGTGAAATAAATTAAGAGAATTTGCATACTTATTGAATTTCATGAAAAGAACTGAACTGAATGTAAAAACCACTGCTTCTAGACAAAACTGAAAATCTTGTACGTCTAATATGTAAGCGTACACGTGTGTGTAGACGGAACCAGTAGAGAAATTGGCTTTATAAGCGCGCGTAAGTTAAGACGCATTTCGTTCGCTAGCACACCTCGGCGAATTTCTTGGTGTTATTTTGCAGCAATCATTTAATGTCAAATTGTAACGGTAAAAATGAGTAACCACCAACGTTTAAATGATGGAATGAGGTGGCTAATTGTGTGGAGGCTAGAAGCAAGCCAATCTCAAGTCCAAATTTGTTGAGAGTTCAATTTAACGCCCAGCGTCGTGTGTAACTTATGGAAACAGTTCCAGGATACCGGATCCATCGAGAGACTGGACAAGGTCGTCTAATAGCCACGATGACCAGAGAAGATCGCCATTTGTCGATTATAGCGAGGCGTAAAAGGAGTGCTACTGCTTCTCAGCTCTCTCGTGACTCGTATGCAGCCACAGAAACCCGTGTATCAAGGGTGACTGTTTCCAAAAGACTTCATGACAGAGGGTTGTTTGCAAGAGGACCAGCTGTTTGCGTCCCGCTCACATCTACGAACAGGAGAATCCGTTTATCATGGTGCAGAGAGCATACAGATTGGAGTATGGATCAATGGGCGACCGTTCTCTTCACTGATGAGTCCCGGTTCAGCGTAAACACCGATTCTCGCCGTACGTTCATATGGAGAGAACAAGGGACCCGCTACCTACCCTCCAATGTCCGCGAAATCGACCATTATGGCGGAGAAGGTTTAATGGTCTGGGCAAGCATCATGCTGGATGGCCGCACACTTATCCATGTCTTTGAAAGAGGCACTGTCACTGGTGTGAGGTATAGGGATGAGGTTTTGGCGCCCTATGTTCGCCTTTTCAGGGGTGCAGTTGTTCCTGAGTTCATTTTAATGGACGATAACGCGAGGCCACATAGAGCTCTTCTGGTGCTGGCTAGAGCTGGTCTGCGAATTTCTAGAGAGTGAGGATATTCGCCGGATGGATTGACCAGCCAGATCTCCAGACCGTAACCCTATAGAGCATGTCTGGGACGCTCTGGGGAGGGCAATTGCAACACGCAATCCCCCTCCGAGAACCATCCAGGGAATGAAAACAGTGTTGCTGAACGAGTGGGATCAATTGCCACAGGAAATGATAAACTGCCTTATTTCAAGTATGAAATCACGCTGCGAGACCTGTATATCTGTAAGAGGGGACCATACCCCCTATTAACACATCTATTAACCCATTTTTTGTTTATTCTGCAACCGCTGTTTCATACCTTCCGACTCCAATGAGTGTTACGCACGATCATGCTTGTATATTACAATTATTGAATGGTTATTTGTTTTGTATTGTATCAATATATGTACTTACCAAATATCATTAAAATCGGTACAGTAGATCTAGAGATAATCGACCAAGTCTGCAAATTCTCTTAATTTCTTACACCAGCGTATATAGATTTCAAATATTAAAAAAAGGAGAACATTTTATTCATTTTTGTTTTAAAAGTTATTCATTTTTTTAATCTTCGTTTTTCTTATGAAAATTTTATCCAATTACATCGCATTATGACTTGCGAAACAGTCGCGAACAAAAATAAATAAATAAATAAATAAAAATTTGAAACGCCTTTTTTTTAGGTTTCTTTTCAAAGCCTTCTGAGTTTTTTTTTAGCAGCTTTTGAACTGAATTAGACGCTTATAAACGTACGGGAGATTAGCGATGATAGGAAGTAAATTTGACGAATGACTTAATTAATACCAGTATCTTAGTAATACCTTAAAAAAGTTACTCGCATTTCTGAAGACTGATTCCACGTTTCGGATAGCACACTAATAGAAAATCAAAGGACGCGTTCCGTAGATATTAAAACCAAATAAAGCATATCTTTTATTAATACCGAACGAAATTTTCTACCATGCTTGGGTTCGCTTTTAACGTGTCTTTGATCGGAACATATCGACTTTTTAATACGTGTTTCTCTTTTAATCTTGGATCCTCTTATCACCTCGTGACGTATTTCTGTAGACGGTGTTACAAGGGAAGGGAAAAAATTGTTTTTATTTTTTATCCTGCAGATGCTATGTTATTGAGTTTTTCAGCGGTGAAAGAAAATTAAAGGGGTGTGTATAGAGTGGATCAAATGATTAATTTACGGTGTAAAAGTTTCATCACAGGGTGAAGGAGTTCGATTTTTTCCGAAAAAAAGTTCTAGTTTTTCCGAATTAAAAGATATGAATAGCTCTCAATAGTGTAATTTTCTAGAGCAGGGTTTTTTAACTTGTAGTCTATGGACTCCTATGGAACAGCTGTTAGAAAAGGACAGACATATGGGCCGGTGATTATTAAAGTGGTCTAAGTCATATATATTTTTTCTTTTCGAGATATCTGAAGGCTTGAGTTTCAACAGGAACTAAATTGTGTTTAATAACGCAACAAACGACTTAATCTAAATGTTCATTTTTTTCAATTTTGCAAAAATTGCTTCAAATTACGGTAATATAAAAGAATTTAATATGTCATAACTGATAAACTAATTTCTTTTTAGGTATTTGACTTAGACCACTTCCATAATCACTGGCACTTATAAATGTCTGAAGGCTGGATTGGATTCTCTGACGTCAGTGTTAACGTATGGAGAAAATGTGTCCAAAGATTGCCGACTTGGATTTAAAGATTTTTTAATTGTACTCCGTAATAGAAAAAGAAATTTTATATCTTGGGGCATTTTTCATTTCTGTAATGCAAATAATATTTTAAAGTTTATATTTGTCGGGGAAAAAATATGGTATAGTGTGTTTTAAACGCTCATAAATTCCTTTGGGAGACGAAATTCACAAAATGAATCCTGTTGCAAGGTGAAGAAAAGTTCAAGCAATCTGAAATTTCCCCTTTTATTCCATTATTGGCTGCAAATTTATGTAGCTGCAAATATTAGAAAATTTTTCTCCATACGTTAACATTGAGGTGAGTGAATCCAATAGGGTTACTACACACCAGCCTTGAACAAAATAGTTTAACAAAAATTTAGATACTATAAAGACATTTGTATACTTACACATACATACATATACACTATCTACCAATAAGTATTTGGACACCTGTGATAAAAAAGAAAAGCAAAATTTATTCATATTCAATAAATGGTAGAGCCTCCACGAGAGGCAATTAAAGCCTCAACCCTTCGGCGCATGCTTTCCACCTTGTAAGACGGCTAGAGGTATTTTCTTCTACTCGGCTTGGAGAAGACATGTAAATTTAACACCGATTTTGTGCAGTTGTTGCACCCCTTAATTCGGCGATTCAACTCGCCGAATTAAGAGGCCACTGAAGTAAGAAGTTCTCGATAGGGTTCGGTCTGGGCTCTGAGAAGGACTGTCCATTCGGTTAACCCTATTGTCACCATACCAATCCATGTTGGACCTCGCAACATGATAGCTGGTGAGTATTGTCGTACTGGAAGTAACAATGGTCCAAACCATAAAACTGCCACAATGTAGGAAGCACACTGCTACTCAAAATACACTCATGTCCATAAATTAAGGATAATGCCAGCTCCGGCAAATAAATGTTCAGAAACAAAACAAACGTGACTTATTCATCAAGCCCATTTATTAAACAAAAGATAAAGAACAAAAAAGATGGTGTATGTATGATACCATTCATAAAAACTATGATTTTTGCTCCCTGGAGAAATTGTAAAAAATATCTCCTTTACAAAAACTTAGTATTACATGGTTCGTATGATGGTTAATACATTGTATGTCTCCCATGCGATGAAATACAGTCCGTACAACGCCTAGGCATGTTGAGTATCATATTATCGAGCTGATCCTGGGGAAGATTACTCCACTCAGCAAGCAATGCTCTCCTAAGTTCCGGTACACACGTAGGAGGGGGTTGACGGGCTGAAACTCGTTGGCCAAGCATGTCCCACACATGCTCTATCAGATTCAAGTTAGGTGAGAATGCTGGCCATTCCATAGGGTGATATCCCCAAATTGAAGGCATTTGTTTACGATGTTTGCACGGGGAGGACGGGCGTTGTCATCCATAAGCACAAATTCTGCGCCCAATGACACCCCTAAACAAACGTACATGTTGTCCCAGAATGATGTCCCGATAAATATGGCCGTTCATGGTTCCGATTTGAACATGCAGATCTGTTCTGGAGCCTAGTATAATTCCACCCCAAACGAGTAATCCTGCACCACCGTAACGGTGTCGTTCAATGATGTTGTCTTGGTGGTAACGGGTAACTGGCATTCTCCGTTTGAAAGTCCGACGTGAATCGGACTGCAAGCTAAACCTGGAATCGTCGGAAAACATCACACAAGCCCAAAGTGACTATGTCCACATTGCATGTTCTCTACCCCAGGCTAATCGCTTCTGACAGTGAGTTGCAGTGAGCGGAATACATCTGACAGGCCTGTGGGCATAGAGACCAGTATTTCCCAAACTTCTGTACACGGTTTGCCTTGAAACTGTAGTACCCGCCGCTGCAGATAACTAACGAGACAGGTCGGATGCTGTGCTCCGTCTGCTTCTTTTGCCAGTTTCTGCGAAATACCGGTCATCATTCAGCGTTTAACTCGAGGGCGACCTGTACTGTAACGTCTTATGACATTTCCATCACCTTGAAATCGTTGCCAAAACCTAGAGATGACACTTTGGCCATTTCCAAGTTCTTCGGATACTTCCGTCTGAGTACGCCCACATTCCGGGCGGCCGATAATTCAACCACGTAAAAATCATCCACATGCGTATTCTGTGTCATAACTATTCGGTTATGGCACTGAGCGGCTTACAGAACGCTTGTGAATAATTTTACTTATTTGCCACCATTCCTTATATACCCCTCTCTTACACTCTCGTCATTGTGACTTACTATCGGCGTCATCTGGTGGCTTCCTGTAATTTGCATATTATTCTTGAAGATGTGTGTGATAATTCTACAGGTGAAATTTTTACTTTAGATTTCGATTTCCATGTGATTCTGAAATATCCTTAATTTATGGACATGATTGTAGTGCAGTAGGCGTCGGCGTTTCGATTACTATGAATTGGGACCAATGGTCCCAATCCATACCAAGGGAACCACACCCAGATCATAATTCCACCTCCGTTGAACTTTACTGTAGGCGCAGTGCATTCTGGCAGGAGGCGTTCTCCAGGCAGACGCTAGACCCATACCCTGCCATCTGAACGGAAGAGGGTGAACCTTGATTCGTAACTCTACAGAAACCGATTCCACTCATCTACGGGCAACTTTCAACGTGCTTTGCACCACATTAATCGAGGAGTGCGGTTGGACTTTGTGATGAAAGGTTTATGAGCGGCAGCACGAGCATGAAGACCAAGCAGATGTGCTTCCTTAGGGATGGTATTCATCGGAAGAACACTCTCGGATGCCTGTTGAATATCCTGGAGTATGTTGGCCATCAGTTTGATGCTGTTCTTCCAAATTTTTCTGGACAGCACCCGTAGGCCTCTATCTCCCAGTTTCGTGGGTCTGCCGACCGGGAGCACATTCGGACAGTCATCTCTCACCTCTTCTGAATCACATAGGCCGCTGTCGATTTTGGGTAATTTTGCTCGTTAGATATGTCCCTTAGGGATCGGTCATTATTGGGATACCCGACGATTACACCTTTCTCGAAATCAGATAACTCTGCACTACGTGGCATCTTCCATGCGACTAATGCCAGAGTTTTTCTTACACGATATTTAACGACGGAGGGTGTGACATATATGAGGAGCACAGATATCGTCATTTGCATGGGTGTACAAATACTTTTTGGTAGATAGTGTATATGCAGTTACGTACTTGCATATATATATATATATATATATATATATATATATATATATATATATATATATATATATATATATAGTATCTATATAAATAAAGCAAAGTTTCTCTATGTATGTATGTATCGTATACAAATCTACATTTCTTGACGAATCTGGTTGAAACTTCATATTCTTATGTTCTGAAGCCTTTGAATAGTTCTAAGATAAGTTTGGAAGCTTTTAAATAATTATAAATAAAAGCTGTTTTCAATAACATTTCATCGCTAGGCGTTGGAATCAATCATGCGATGATTAAATCTAGGCATGCGCACATATTGGATGTTAATTCTGGAAAATAATTGGATTAATATTGGATGTTGCAAGGTATGTGAACGCATGGATTCCAATTTCTTTAAATATCATTACACATTATTGTTATTTTGTAGTTATTCGGTGTTATAACTGAAATAAACCATTTCCCAGATTGTAACAAGATGGAATACGCCATTTTCAACATCGTACCCAGATGGAACAGCTTTGGTATAGTAAAATTCGTATATTGGTCATTTGGTATACACAGAATTCGTTTACAAAGTTTACGCTATTTTCCTTATTGTATTATTCTTTAATTTATATTGTATTATTTTTTTATTTATATTTTGCAAAATTAAATTTCTATGTAATTCATACGATATTTACGATGCGATGTTTGGCTAGGCGTCAAAAACAGTCGCCAATACAAAATATCGCCAATGGGGTCCTATATCGAAGCTGTTTTTATTATTAGTATAGATTATTAGTTTTATTACTTATTTTATGTTATTACTTTCAAACCATAACCATTAAACCAACCAATTGGGCTCAATCCCAATACACGGTGCCGAATACTTTTTAGATTTTTGCTAAATTGACTATAAAATGCCAAATATGGGTTGTGTTTGTTAATCGCTTTTCAGTTAGCCGTTTATTGCTATGTTGGTTAAATATGTTGTTTCTAAATATCAGGGGAGGATTTTGAGATCGGATGATATTTTTTAAATTTTTGTGATCGTAGTGGAGTGAAGCAAGGGTATCTGAGCGAAGCGAAGATCCCGTGTGCGCCTACGAGTTTCATAAAACCAGCAGTAAGTTTGTTTTCCAATTTATTTGTTTTTTCTTGGTCGCCACATTTGTTTACATTTCGCAGTTTAATCCTAACAGGTCTCCGAACGGTATTTTGGCGCCAACTTTTCACCAAATTGGCGATGGCACCGTGTATTGGGAATTAACCTTATAATTTTAAAACATACTTTTGATTTCATTTTCTGTAACTTTGCACCTTTGATTTTAATATCAGTTTTATTTTAGGCAAACTTTTTCAGTTGGGAATTTAATTTCGTTTTTGTCTTTCTATAATTTTAAAACATACTTTTGATTTCATTTTCTGTAATTTTGCACTTTTGATTTTAATCTCAGTTTTAAGGCCAACATTTTCAGTAATTTATTTGGTATTTTTATTTTTTTCTTCAGTTACCTTTCCGTTTAAGTTTAAGAATTAACAAGGCACAAGGTCAATCGCTAAAAGTAGTTGGACTCGATATTCTTAAACCCTGTTTCTCCCATGGTTAGCTGTATGTGGGTTGTTATAGAGTTGGAAAAGCTGAAAATCTCTACATCCTAGCTCCAAACAGAAGAACAGTAAATGTAGTATATCCTGAAGCTCTCTAAATTGATATTTCAAGCAAGAAAAGTGAAAGAAGACTAAAGTGAAAGAATTGTATCAACGATATACAGGATTATATATTATATAACGATATACAGGATTATTATTTAAAACAAAAACGGTCGAAATACCTTTATTCGTTGTATTTTAGTGTTTCCCTTCTCTGACGATGATTGCTGAAGGGAGAGGGTCCCTAAACAGACTGGCTAGACAGGCGAAGCTTGGCTAGTATATATATATATATACACACACCCTGAGTCCTTTTTCATGCCAACCAATTATTCTGCTTCGCGTAAAACTATCTAACTGTATCCTACTAGACATTGGTATCACATGTAACAAGATTACATTTCATTGTAACTTTTTAGAACTACGAGCACACTGAGTTTCTATTCCCTAACGTGAGTATCTGGAAATTGACATATGAGTCATCTTTTTACTGATCAGTAAACCTTATGCAAACCACTTCCAGCATTTCTGTTTCTTTTATCGGGTTGAAACTTTTCGGATTGAATAGAACACTTGTGAGAAAACTGTTCGATAATCACTATGAATACTTTAGAACAAGCACTTTATTTAAATACAAATTACTTACGACACGATACAATTTTGAAAAGAAAGCGGAACTGTTTTTACATTTTTCTGATGTGGAGTTGAGAGGCAGTTCTTCTGCATAGGCAAACGAATTTACATTAATCAAGGAGTTTGCCTCAACATATCCCCCCACCTTGCAATTTGATGGAAACATAAAACAATAAAAATTGCAAAAAATAATCAGAGGTCCAATCTAGTGGGTATTTTTATACGTCGTCCGGTTCTAGTTCGAATGTCTGGAGCAACAGAAGGAGCGGGAACTGGACCATCATCAGTTGGTTTGGTTGATCCCGAGGGAATCTCCACAACGGCTGGAATGTTGTCTTTTAACAGGTCAAAAAATTGGATTTCTGGACTTCTAATTTCTAGGGAATAAATTCGCTGGAAAGGCCTAATTTTTTCTCCTTCAGCTGTCTTTATTCTGGCAACTCTTGAATGCCCGTCTGCGCCAGGGAAAATTTCAACTATTAGACCCAGCGGCCAGTTCATACGTTTTCCCGGGGATTCCAAAATAACTACATCACCTACTTGCAAGGTATCTTCCCGACTTCGTCCTCGATGCACAAGCATGGCTAAATATTCGTTGCGGAATCTCATTCGTAAATCATTTCGAAGTTTTTGAAGGTAACGCAATCTTTTATTTAAGCTGTTATGATCAATCTCATCTAAATCTGGGACTTCAGCACTCGGAATTCCCTGCATGAAATTTGAAGGTGTTAGCGGTTTCAATCCTTCCGAGTTGTCATCGATATACGTTAGAGGCCTGGAATTTATCGTAGCCTCGCAATCACACAGGATAGTTTCTAGCTCTTCATGCTTAAGAATGGATCTGCCCAAAATTCTTCTCAGGAGCTCTTTCAACATGCGGATCATTCGCTCCCACCAACCGCCCCACCAAGCGGCAGTTGGGGGATTGAAATTCCATCTTATTTTCTTGATGGTAGAAAAACTCATAATACGCTTCCAATCCAGATCTTGAAGAGCGTTGTTCGTGCCCACAAAATTAGTGCCATTATCTGTGTAGATAATACTCACTCTTCCTCTTCGTGCAATAAATCTTCTTAGAGCCATTATAAAAGCTTCGGTGGACAGAGAATTAACTAGTTCTAAATGAACAGCTCTATAAATGGCGCACGTAAAAAGGACAATCCATGCCTTTTCACCTGAAAGTAGGAATAAAGGGCCAGCTAAGTCAATTCCTGTTACTTCGAATAAGGCAGCATGTTTTATTCTGTTTCTCGGTAGAGGAGCTAAAGGAGGTTCCGTGCGTTTAGCTTTAAATCTTTTGCAAATGACACAACAAGAGCAGATTTTCTTCGCTTTTCTCCTAATACCTATTATCCAGTAATTTTCTCTCAGGTTAGATATCAGAGTTCCAAGGCCAGAGTGTTGTAATTGGCAGTGCTTCTGGTGGATAAGTCGGTGAATAATTGCGTTATCACCTGGTAACAATATGGGACATTTGAAGTCTTCATCTTCATCGCCTAGGACTAATTTTGTTCTCACTCTAATGATCCCATCATTATTTTTAAATGTTTGCATTTCTTTAAGAACTTCAACTCCTTTGCCTTGAAAAGTTTCCCTCTGGATTAACCTCAATAATATTTTCTCGGTATTTAGAACCTCTTCATAAACTAGTTCTCCTTTCCTGGCATATTCATTTTTCCGACAATTGTTGATGAAACGCATTATCCATGCGATCATCCTAATAAGTTTTGAGTATTGAGAGAAGTAGAGTAAACTATCCGTAAAATTAGAGGTCTCTTGAGCTACAACGGTCACCACTAATTTCTTCTTCTCAGAATCCACAAGATCTTCATCAGCACTTGGGACTTCAGATACAGGCCATTTTACAGGATCTTCTTTCAACCAGTTAGGTCCCTTCCACCATCGACTCTCGAGCAAAGTTTTAGCATTGCAGCCTCTGGAGGGTAGATCTGCAGGATTCATAGAGCCTGGTACATAGTGCCAATCATCTGGGTTTGTGTAACTTCTGATCTCGGCAACGCGATTTCCAACAAATGTCTTCCAGCAGTTTTTTCTTTTAATCCAAGTTAGCGCTACAGTTGAATCACTCCAGAAAAAAACTTTGCATCCTTGCAAATTAAGTGAGTCAACTACCTGGTTGTATAGGCGAGTTGCAATGAGAGTTCCAAGAAGTTCTAATCGTGGGATAGTAATATCTTTAGTAGGTGCTACTCTTGATTTGCTGGCAACTAACTGCACCGAAGTTTTTCCCTCATAACATGATCGTATGAAAATACAGGCTGCGTAGGATACTTTGCTAGCGTCGCTGAAACAGTGTAGGCTGATTACACAATGCTTAAAGGGTCCAGTTACAAGTCTTCTGGGTACCGTACAATCTTTTAAAAAGTGCAGATGCTTGAACCAGTCTAGAAATTCTTTTCTCATATCCGGTGGAAGTACTTCATCCCAACTAAGTTTTTCTTTCCAACTTTTCTGTATTATTAATTTTGGGATTACAGTAGTAGGGCTAGTATAGCCAATAGGGTCAAAAATACTTTGAGCTAAGGACAACAAAGTTCTTTTGGTAACAGAGCTTTCTGAAAATGTGCTTGTACCCAAATTACATGAGAGTTCATCTATTTGGACGTCCCAAGAAAGTCCCAGTAATGGAATATATCTTTCATTAGTTTCACATTCTATAACCCCATCCGGAGAAGTTGTCCAACCTCGTAGATCGAATTGGGCTGAAAACATCAATTGTTTGGCTTCAGAGATGAAGACTCTAGCCGCTTCCTTCGTTTCTAGACTTAGGACACAGTCATCAATATAAAAGGAGTTCTGGAGCAACTGAGCAGTTTTCTTCAACTCTTCTGGAGCATGTTCAAGATGATATGTTATTGTTGCTCCTAGTAAAAACGGGCTTGGTGAAGCACCAAAAACAACGCGGCAATGGCGTAAGGTTATGATTTCCTCTGTCTTCCGATCTTTCCACCATAAGAACTTGAAATAATCCCTATCATTTGGAGAAAGACTAATTTGCAAAAATGCTTTTATGATGTCGGAAGTAATTCCAATTGCATGCTTTCGAAACTGCATCACTAATTTGGGAATTAACTCTATTAAATTTGGGCCTTTTTCTAAACAATTGTTCAAAGAATTACCCTTTTCATCTCTAGCAGATGCATCGAACACGGGGCGTATTTTTGTAGTCGTGCTACTACTCTTGAAAACGGGTCGATGTGGTAGGTAATGCCCAATACCATCATCTTCCTTGACTAATTCTACGATGCCTAAATCTAGCCATTCTTTGAGAATGTCATTGTACTCTTCTAAATGACCTGTGCGAACAAGTGTTTTTGTGGTCGATATGAGGCGTTTCTTAGCAAGTTCCTTATTATTAGTTAATTCAGGATGCCCTTCCTTCCACGGAAGACTAACTTCATATCTGTTATTTTCAATCCGCTTAATAGTTCTATGAAAGAAATTTAAAGTCTCAGCCTCTATGTCTTGTCTAGATTTAATTTCTGATGGATCTCTAATGCCAATCACATCCAAATCCCATAATTCTATTAAATCCAAGTTGCAAGAGCAACTAATATCATTTAAAGATCTAACAGAACATGCTTGTTTACCTTGGAGAGTCCATCCCAGTTTTGTATTAACTGCTACCAAATTATCGTCAATTGGAACTATTGTTCCGGTCAATAAAGAACCCAAGTAATCGGCCCCAATTAACAAGCCTATTTCCGGTGTGTTTTCTCCCACATCACTTAGTACTATATTTTTCTTCCTCAGAAGAGGGTACACATTAAGATTCGTAACACGGGGTATATTTCCACAAATTTTTGTTTCATCTAAAGCGGAAATACGACATCGAAATTTTGAACATAAGCTTTGCAAAGTAATATCATAGGCATTATGTAACTTTTGTTCAGTTTCACCACCCCCAAATAAACCATGACTCAAAGTTTCTTGATTTGATATTTCTAGCCCTAATTTGTCTGCTATATCCTTTCTAATAAAAGATCTTTGAGAACCTGTATCAAACAATATCCGGATAATACCAGATTTTTCCTTACTCGTAATTCTGGCAAGAACAGTCAAAAGAAGAGTTGGTGAATTTTTCCTAGATATCAACACCTCAGCATTTGGATTTTCATTCATTTCTTTCTTGGCATCTTTCGATTGGCGTGGTTTTGGACATACAACTGTATGATGTCGTTTATTACAAATGAAACACTTGACATAACTTTTGCATACCTTCGAATTATGTCCTATTTTTAAACAAGAAAAACATGCCCCTTTTTTACGCAATATTTCTTTCTTTTCATCATATGGTATATCATTTGCTTTAAAACATTCTGTAGAGTTATGAGAAACTTTATTACACCACAAACATAATTTATCAGATTTAGTGTATTTCTTTTCACTCGCTACAATACACGCTGCGGTGGGAATGTGATGTCGAGATTTCGATGTATCGAATTCTTTGCTACATGCAAATCCGGAACGGGCCAGATTCAAACGCTCTTCGCTTTCCACTTCGAATCTCAAAAATTCTAAAAGACTAGTTAAAAGATTAACTTCTTTCCCAGTTTCAGCTTTCACTGTTCGCGATCGTTCCCATGTTTTCATTATTTCCTCTGGTAAAGCAGACTCGACTAAGGGGTACAACATTGCTGCATATTTCTCAGAAGTTACTCCCAAAGTTTCTAATGCACGTAACTGAGTTTCCAATCGGTCATGTAGGATACGCAAAGTAAAGTTTTCTCCATTTTTAACTTGAGTTAAAACTAAATTCAGAAGTTCACGAACATAGATTTCAATCAACAACTCATCACGTGCAAAACGCGACTTTATTTGTTCTATGGCCTTAAAATAATTTGGCCCAGATGGTGGAAAACTTTCTACGAGGTCTCGGGCTGAAGAGCCAATTTCAGTAGCCTGCAGTAAATATTGGAATTTATCATCAGAGTCTATGGTATCATCTTCATGAATTTTTTTAAATTGCCCCCAAAATCCAATCCAATTTTTTACATTTCCATCAAATCGTTTCAATTCTAATTTAGGAAGTCTAAAATTTCGCTTACCTTGAGACGTGACACTTACATTATCGTCTAAATTAACTTCGTTTTCCAGAAGATTCGTGACTTTCGATTTCGCGGTAATCCATTGATCACGATAAGATTCAGTTATATCTATATCTTTTGAAAATTTTTCTTCATCAAAATTTTCTGCGTTTAACCATAATTCTTTTATTTGTTCATCTAAATCAAAGAGGCGATTCGCTTTATCCTCTAATACACTACTTGCCGGTATCACGTCACTTCTAATTACCGGTTCAACAGTCAATTTCGATTCCAAAGTTTTTAAAGAGTTCGTAAATAATCGCCGGAGTTGTGCTCGTTCTCGCTTTAGGTTATCCATAGTCCTTGTCGCGGAAGCCAGAAATGTGAGAAAACTGTTCGATAATCACTATGAATACTTTAGAACAAGCACTTTATTTAAATACGAATTACTTACGACACGATACAATTTTGAAAAGAAAGCGGAACTGTTTTTACATTTTTCTGATGTGGAGTTGAGAGGCAGTTCTTCTGCATAGGCAAACGAATTTACATTAATCAAGGAGTTTGCCTCAACAACACTGGCGGTCCTTAAATTTTGCACGCTAGTATATATATATATATATATATATATATATATATATATATATATATATATATATATATATACACTGCTGGCCACTGTAAATGCAACACCCTGAAGAAAACATGCAAATAACATGAAATTTACAACATGGATTAGCGGAGGTGAGATAGCCAAATGATTAGAATTTCAGCGCAGACGCACATCACGCGCCCCTGTGGCGCCACTTCAAAGCGCTAGTTAAGGCTTGGAGATTTCCACGATTTCAAGTTTGGCAATTGTGTTTTTCTTGTGGTTTTTTCAAAAAAAAACGATCAATTATGCCTCGTCGAAAACAGCGATCATCTTTTGATCAAATATCCCAGTTCGATAGAGGAAGGATAGTGGCCTACCGAGATTGTAGATTATCTTTCAGGGAAATCGGTAGTCGTGTTGGACGAAACCAACCAACTGTAATGCGGATATGTGATCGTTGGATGCAGGAGGGTACGACGGATCGGCGTGTACGATCGCATCCACCTCAGCGCACCACTTCACGTGATGACAGGCAAATTGTGCGCATGGCAGTGACGGATCGCTCAGTCCCATCACAAACCATAGCACAGCACATGCAGTCTGTAATGCATCATCCAGTGTCTGCGCGTACCATTCGACACCGTTTACAGCAGAGTGGTCTGTCCGCAAGACGACCATTGCTTTGTCTACCCTTCACGCAGAACCACAGACGTCTCCGCCGCCAATGGTGCGATGACAGAAGGATGAGGACGGCAGAATGGAATGAAATTGTCTTTACTGACGAGTCACGCTTCTATCTGGAACACCACGATGGTCGCATTCGAGTCTATAGACACCGTGAAGAGAGGATGCTGAACAGCTGCATTATGCACCGCCAAACTGGTCCGGCACCGGGTATTATGGTATGGGGCGGTATTGGATATCACTCTCGCACACCTCTTGTACGCATTGCCGGTACTTTAAACAGCCAGCGCTACATCTCCGAGGTGTTGGAGCCAGTTGTCCTTCCTTACCTTCAGAGCTTGCCCACAGCCATATTTCAACAGGATAATGCGCGACCACACGTGGCACGCATTGTCCAACGGTTCTTCGTCAATCGCCAGATTGAATTGCTTCCCTGGCCGCCTCGCTCTCCGGATCTTTCGACGATAGAAAACATGTGGTCCATGGTTGCTCTACGATTGACCCAGATTCCATCCCCAGCTGCCACAGCATATCAACTTTGGTAACGTGTGGAAGCTGCTTGGTCTGCTGTAGCCCAAGAACTCATCCAAAGTCTCTTTGAATCAATGCCGAGGCGTGTGGCAGCGGTGATCTCCAATAATGGCGGCTACTCTGGCTACTGATTTTGGCAGGAACCACATTTCACAGAAGTGTATAAATTTAATCATTTGATACTTGGTCAACATGTTATCTACAAAATAAATTTTGTTGTGATATCTCTTGTCTTTCTTGGTGTTGCAATTTGGGTGGCCAGCAGTGTATATATATATATATATATATATATATATATATATATATATATATATATATATATATATATATATATTTCTGGAAACGTTCCACGGGAATGGCTTGCCAAATATTGGCTAAATCTGTCCATAATTCAGTAAGGTTCTTTGGGGCTGTGTGATGGCCTTTCACGCCTTGTTCCAAAACATCCCAAAGATGCTCAATAGCATTTAAGTCTGGTCTTCTAGGTGGCCAATTCATGACAGAGAAGTCAGAGGAATGCTCATCTAACCAGCCAGTAGCCAACCGGGACTTATGAGAGGTACTGTTGTCTTGCTGGAAAACTCCATTACCGTGCGGATAACAGAACAACATAAACGGATGGAGGTGATCACCTACAACTCTACGTACCGAATTGCATTGAGGGAGGTTGGTACACGCACCAAAGATCCCAAACTGTGCCACGAAAAAACACCCCAGACCATGATTGAGCCACCATGCCCTTGTACAGTTCCAGCCAGGCATGCAGGATCCATGGATTCATGAGCCTGACACCATATTCTCAGTCTCCCGTCGGCGTTAAGTAGTCGGAATCGAGACTCATCACTCCATGCTACTCGTTTCCAGTCCTCTACACTCCAGTCTCTGTGCTCTCTTGCCCAGGCAAGACGTGCAGCCCGATGGCGAGTATAGAGCAATGGTACTCTCGTAGGTCGACGGCTCCCGAAACCCATACGGTGAAGCGAGCGTTGCACAGTCCGTTTACTGACTGTACGACTGGCACCGTCATTAAACTGGGTGGTAATTTGAGCTAATGTTTGGCTTCGCTGGCTACGTACAATACGCGTGAGCCGTCTTTACCACGCACTGTCAAGGATAATTGTCCTTTGCAGTTTGCCCGATCGCTAGTTTTTTTTCCACCATCCATGTATTCTTGGTATACTCTTGACACTGTCGACGTTCAAAATCCTAGCTGTCTGACGATTTCGGAAATTGAATGGCCCATGCGTCGCGCAAATACGATTTGTCTGCGATTGAAAACATCTAAATCAGGCAGTTTACCCATATTGGCAATTCCAATAACTAATTCAGAACAAACACAGTACGCGCTATATATTCAGTTACCACAGCGCCCTCACTTGCGCATACATGATGCGCATCGCTACACAATTTGCATAGGCTTTGCTATCCTTAATTGAGTGGCACTTCAGTATATATATATATATATATATATATATATATATATATATACACTCATGGACAAAAAAATTAGCGCACCAAGAAGGAGTCGTCAAAATGAAACGAAATTTTACATACGTAATGACTACTTTGATATAAGTAAATGATAAGAAAATCAAAGAAAAAGGATAATTTATTTCAGAGAAAAAGGCAAAAGAACGGAGGAGATAATACTCCGTTGGACCCCCTCTAGCGCGAATGCACGATGCGATACGATCGGGCATTGAGTCATACAAGTTCTGTATGATGTCTTGAGACATTTCGTTCCATATTTGCTGTAACCTTGCCTCTGGTTCGTTCAAACTCGTGGGATACCCAACTCGTTGTCCCAAATGATCCCAAATATGCTCGATTGGAGACGAATCTGGGGATCGGGTAGGCCAAGGAAGGGTAGTAATAGTGCAGAAACAGTCTTGTGACACCCTTGCCGTATGAACCCGAGCATTGTCTTGTTGAAAAATGGCTCCTGGGAGCCGTTGCATGAGTGGCAACACATGTGGTTGCAGGATTTCATGAACATACCGCTGGGCTGTCATGGTGCCACGGAACAATACTAGGGGTGACCGTGTATTGTAGGCAATGGCACCCCATACCATCACACCAACTGTGGGAGCGATGTGTCGCTGTACAGCAAAGGCAGGATTGAAGCGTTCATCACGGGCTCTCCACACACGAACACGATTGTCATCACTGCCGAGATTGAATCTGGATTCGTCGCTAAAGATGACCTGGTTCCATTCCGCTGCAGTCCAGTTTCCTCGTGCTCGACAAAACTCCAAACGGAGGCGTCGATGGGTGGGCGTCAAGGGCAGCACACGTAATGGGCGCCGCGATACCAACTGTCCTTCAGCCAGGCGCCTTCGTATGGTTCGAGAAGACACAGAGGCCCCTAGGGAAGGTGCTACCTGTGCCTGGATGGCGGCCGATTAAGCAGTTGGCTTTACGCGTGCATTTCTTACGATGTGGCGGTCTTCTCGACGACTGGTCTGTCGAGGTCGTCCTGAGCCTGGTCTTCGTGTACATGACATCTCTCGAGTCCACTGGTCCCAACACCTCCTCACAACACAATCAGAGCGGCCTAATTGACGAGCTACTCGCCTAGCTGACCACCCATCCCGACGATTCTCCCCCTCTCAAACTGCGACAACTGCTTATATTGTCTTGGAACACGGCGTAATGGCATGTCTATCTCAGCTCTTCCTTTGTAAATGACTCAGCACACTCAAACAAGCTTTGGTTTTCTGTTTTATACTCCACAGAGTACGATGTTCAACGTCCTCTACCGGCTATACGTAATGCGCAATCACGCTGCATTTCTAATCATTTGTATATCTCCCCGACATGTACCTTCATTGCAAGTTTCGTTACGATCCCGCAATTATTTCTTGGTGCGCTAATTTTTTTGTCCATGAGTGTATATACAGGTGGTTATGAAAATAATGGAAACTTCTATAGATATTAGTGGTGTTTATGAAGTCATTTGGTTTCAGACCTTGCACGGTTGTCTACCGAAATTGGTGTAGACTCTCAGACCGTAAAAGCCTGTGCACAGTACTTTTACTCGACGTCATCTCACGGGCTAATGCGCGTGTGCTTACCTCGGGCGTCTGTTCTACCCGCTGCAGTATTGCATCCGCCTGTGCTACCGTCAGGCGGCTCCGCGGTCTTCCAGTATCGTGAAGATTGGCTGTTGGCAAGACGCTTCCCTTATTTCGTAGTCTGTCGTCCAGCCTACGGATGACGTTGACATCGGGAGGACGGCGGGACGGATATCGACGGGCATACTCCCTAGCAGTTCGTAAGTCATTTCCATTACATCGGCTGTACATCAAGTACATGTCGCAGTAGTCACGAACGGAGTACATGGCCACCATACGAAGATTACCGGTAGCTGCAAGATGCAGCCTTTTAAATACGGCGGCTTAACGTCATTCGATGGCGCGCGCGTATGCATGACGCGATATGCGCGGCGAACGTTTTACACATTATCGTCTGGAAAGATATGCAAATATTGTTGCTGATATGTCCAATGAAGTGTTTTTTTCTTGCACCGACAGTGACGTCATACTTTGTTTTTCGTATTTTTCTCGTAAACTATGGATCGTACAGGAACGCTTCTTTGGGCAGTTTTTATGTACTCCCAACGAGGAATCTAGCTGTGTAAAGTTTATGCGGTCGTTTTGGGACACAATGTATATATATATATATATATATATATATATATATATATATATATATATATACATATATATATATATATATATTTATATATATATATATATACATATATATATATACATATATATATATATACGTATATATATATATGTATATATATATATATATATATATATATATATATATATATATATATATATATATATATATATATATATATATATATACACACATATATATATATATATACATATATACATATATATATATATATGCATATATATACATATATACATATATATATATATATATGCATATATATATACATATATATATACATATATATATATGCATATATATATACATATATATATACATATATATATATATATATTAATATATATATATATATATATATATATATATATATATATATATATATATATATATATATAGTTAAAGAGAGAGAGAGAGGGAGACATGAATATATACTGAATTCTGAGAAATTTTATTCCCTTTTATATACTATTTCCTTTATTTATCTTTCATTGAACATGCAATTCTACTTTTTTATTTGTCTGTGAAGCATGCCTATCTGCACGATTTTGGCACATCTCAAAAACGGTGTTTTGCTTTGAATAAATTTAAATTTCAATAGAGTTAGTTTCGAAATTTCTGAATACTCATTTTCTTTCTATGCGTGCTTTATTCCGGAAGTAATTTTAAATTGTAACTCTGTATACAGTTATTAGACATTGCACTTACGGTGAATGTAATGTGTAATGTGGTATTTGAGTTCATAGAAACGCAATTTGGGAGAGCTTCCGTATAAAAATATTGATAAAAAGAGATACTGAAGTGGCGTCTCAAGACGTTGAGGATGATACTCTAGACAGAACTGCTGGTTAAAGGAGAGGATGGCGAATATAAATAAAACTGTACTTCCTAAAAAACAAATTTTTTTGCTGAAGATTTACAGTATAAGGGATAAAATGAGAATTTTGCAGGATTGTCAGTGTTTGATATTTGGACTAGATGAGTTCTTAAAACTCCTTAACATTTGTTGAAAAGAGTTACTAGTCAACGTTTCTTTATGAAACAAATAACATTCTCAATCTGAAGCAACGCAACACATGAAATCAAATAGCTTTTTGAAGACGTATAAAAATGTAATGTTATTTAAACAGTTGTTTTTTCGTAATTGGATTATAAAATGTTAAAAAAGTTTAACAAATAATCTTTGTAAAACAAAAATTATAGTCTCTCTCTGAAGCAACGTAATACATGGAATCAAATGGCTTTATTACGCATGAAAATGCAGTGTTGTTCAAACAGTTGCGTTTTCATATTAAGATTAGAGAATGTTAAAAAATTTTAACAACGAATCTTTGTAAAACAAAAATTATATTCTCATTCTGAAGCAACGTAATATAAGGAATCAAATGTCTCTTTTTTTGACGCATGAAAATTTAACGTTGTTCAAACAGTTGCGTTTTCATATTAAGATTAGAGAATGTTAAAAAAGTTTAAAAACGAATCTTTGTAAAACAAAAATTATTTCCTCTTTCTGAAGCAACGTAATATAACGAATCAAATGTCTTTTTTTCTTGACACATGAAAATGTAATGTTGTTCAAACAGTTGTGTTTTCTGATTAGGATTAAAGATTAAAAAAAAAAAACTAACGCTTCTTTGTAAAAAAAAACCCAGATTTTCAATCTGAAGCGAGTAAATACAAGGCATCAAACTGCTTTTTTGTTGATGTAAGACATTTTTTTTTTAGTGGGGGGCAGTTGCCGTGTAACATTCGCCTATAATTCGCTTCAGTTTGCTGGCCATTTTATCAAAGGGCCACCATACAGGCGGACCAGTATTTTCCCCTATGAAGGGACGGCACAAACGGAGGTATTTTACTGACGCGACGGCGGGATTCGATCCGAGCACCCAAAGCCAGCGCGCTGTACCACTGGGCCACCGCAAGCCCGTCCGAAAATATAATGTTATTCAAACAAGTTGGTTTTCATATCGGGATTAGAAAATATTAAAAAAGTTACACCACTGTTCTTTGCAAAAGAAATAAGATATGGGCGCACTGGTCCAGTTGGCAAGGGCAGCGGGCTAGTGATCTGAAAGTCATTGGTTCGATGCTCGTCGCTGACGAAATCCGCTGCCGTGTACACTAATGGCGGCCGGTGCACGTAAAATCTGCCGTGGCTGCAATGTCCTCAAAGTTCTCAAAATGACCTCTGGAGGTGCGGGGTCAATTGTTCTGGTCTCGTCACTTGAGTCGATTCAAATTTACTGGACTGGTCTTTGGCCAAGTCGGACTCCAACCCTTGTGATGCCAGTCAAAATAGGAGCCGCATCTTCATCGCCCATAGCCTTCGGGACGTGATCTGATGTTGCTGTCGGTCAAGTGGCATAAGCACTAACAACAACAGAAATAAGATTCTCAATCTGATGCGTTATAATACAAGGTGTCAAATGCCTTTTTGCAGACGTATGAGAATTTTATGTTATTTAAACAGTTGGGTCTTCATATCAGGATTAGGGGATTCAAGAAAAGTAAAAAAATGCGTTACTTTGTAGAAAAAAATTAAATTTTCACTTTGAAAAAACTCTAAACATGGAATCAAATGGCTTTTTGTTGAGGTATGAAAATATGATATTCAAACATTTGGATTTTCATATCAGTATTAGAGAATATTAGACAAGTTAAACAACATTTCTTTGTAAAAATAATCAGATCCTCACTTTGAATCGACGTATTACAAGGAATCAAATGTCTTTTTGCAGACGTATGAAAATGTAATGCTCAAACAGTTGGGTCTTCATATCAGGATTAGAGGATGCAAGAAAAGCTAAACAACGTGTTAGTATGTAAAAAAAAATAAAGTTCTCAGTTTGAAGCAACTCTAAACAAGGAATCAAATGGCATTTTGTAGAGGTATGAAAATATGATATTCAAACATTTGGATTTTCATATCAGTATTAGAGAATATTAGACAAGTTAAACAACATTTCTTTGTAAAAATAATCAGATCCTCACATTGAATCAACGTATTACAAGGAATCAAATGTCTTTTTGCAGACGTATGAAAATGTAATGTTCAAACAGTTGGATCTTCATATCTGGATGAGAGGATGCAAGAAAAGCTAAACAACGTGTTAGTATGTAAAAAAAATAAAGTTCTCAGTTTGAAGCAACGTAATACAAGGAATCAAATGGATTTTTTTACAGACGTATGAAAATGTAATGTTATACAAACAGTTAAGTCGTCATATTGGCATTAGAGTATGTAAGAAAAGTTAAACAATTCGCTTCTTTTGAAAAATATCAGATTTTTCACTTTGAAGTGTCGCAATACAAGGAATATTTTTAAAAAATTTTTATTAACATGTGAAAGTAGTTTTTTTGTGTAATATGAGGATTAGGGTGTGTGTTAAAAGTTAAAGAACACTAAAAGTTAAAGAACACGTTGTAAAATGTATTTTTGCAAGGAACTGACGTGGTACAAGAAATTAAAATTTATATATAGATAGGAAATTTTCAAAAGTTCCTATATATTTACTCCAAAGTAATTAAACTCATTTAAGGGGCAGAAAAGATATTAAACCACTATTTGCTTTTACTTATTTTATCTCGTAATATGATAAATTATTTGCGAACTTGTTATAAAATGACTAGAAAAGAAATTAACTATCCTAACTATAATATGCAAAAAATTTTGGAGAGTGGAAGGACAGAGATATAAATTCGAATCTGCTTGGAACCACAAGAAAATACTTTTCCTCGAATAGATAAAAAATAAAACAAAAGAACATTATCTCATACTGCAACTAGAAATAACTACATAGAAATATAGTCCACTTCGCTTATCTCTCTTAAAATATATTTTGGCAAACGTAGTGAAGCAGCATTCAATTTGCTACTAAACACCACTTACCGATTGAAACTAAATTATTCTGTTTTAAACTTTTTTCTCAAATACTTCGTTGTTTTAAAGGTTAGAGCGAATAGTTCCAATTAGTGTTAACTTTTATTTCCTTCTTTTTATGTTCTCAAACAGATCATCTCTCTAACATCGTTAAAAACTTTAAGCCGCGTCCAAAACTTGCGTTTTACAGAATTCCGGAAATCGCGTTCAAAGCTATTAAATTCATCCGATTTCGGGAAAAACTTGATATTTTTTTTTTGAAGGAGAGAAAAAGATTACAAAACCATCTTGTTAGCGTTTCCATTCCGGTGTTTTTTAGATTGTTACTACTCGATCAATAATTTCCTTATCTTTTCAATGTCGTTGTGGTATACACAGAATTTAGAGCCAAAATTTTAAATGCAGACATTTTTCAAATTGTATAGTCAAACATTATCCTGAACGAAATATATTTTCAGATATTCAAATAGTAAAAAGACAAATTTTATATTTAGACATATAGTTATATATGCAGGTATTTTTCTATGCAGATATTTATATCTATATTTATTTATTAATTTATTTTTCACTTACGGCTGCTATGTACTAACCCTATTGGATTCTCTGACCTCAATGCTAGCCTATGGAGAAAATGTGCCTACTATTTTCAGCTGCATAAATACTGATAAAAATGGTATTTTCAGATAGTTTTGACTTTTCCGCACCTTGCAACGGGGATTCATTTTATAAATTGTGTCCACCAAATGAATTGATGAGCGTTTAAAAGACACTAGACTAGATTTTTTACCCCGAATAATTTAAATTTCAAAGTATTATTTGTATTTTTTTATAAATTATTACAAAATAAAAAGAACTTTTTATATACCACGTTTTTAGATTTTCTGTTGAATCATATAAACTTAACTATTTTTCTCTCATTTTCTCTCTTAATTGCACAAACCTTCCCTTAATTATTCTTTTTCACTTTCTTTTATTTAATTTTAATCACTTTTCAGTCTTTTCCACGATGCACAGACTTTATAAACTGCTAACTTTCATAATTTAAAAAAAAATTTTTCTCACTAAATTTTTGTAAACAAACAAAATTTGCATGTATTCTGTCTTCAAAATCGTAAAACGCCGTTACGCAAAAGTGCAAGCATTGAATTCGATCGAAGCGCCACCTTGCGGATTTTTCTGCTTGAAGATGGCTAAAAGTATTAAAAGAATGCCTTGCATCATGTTCTGAGCTATTCTAAAAGTTTCAAATGTCTAGCTAGTCGGGAAGTTAGTTAAAAATCGATTGCAAGATTTGTACTGGACAAACACACAAACAAGAAAGCGAGTTAATAAAAACGTGGTAAACTAATTAAAAATATCCCAAGGTATAAACGTTTTTTCTCTGTTACGGAGTATAATTTAAAAACAAATAGAAGGAAATATTTCAGATTGGGTCATGTGCGCGTTTCTGAGTTTAATTAGTAAGTAAGAATTTATATACAATTTTAATGAGGCCTTTGGGTCGTAGCATCTGCGATGTTATTAAATTTTAGCATCGATTGCGCGGTTGGAATATTTCTAGTGCCTGACAAAAATTCAGCGGCACGTGCATAAAGGGATGATATAAATTATTAATTATATTATTCATAGATCTGATTTTATAGGAGAGGTTGTGCTTTATTAGAACGAGAATTTAGAATACACGGGAAATATAATTTAAAAAGACGTGTTTTTTCATTACACATACTCCCCCCCCCCCTATATATATTTATAGGGGAAGGTGGGGTAAGATGACGAACTTAGGCTTCATATATTTTTCCTGAAACCAATAAGTGGTCTAAAAACCTGAAATTTACGGAAAGACTTCTTTCAACCTTTATGTTTTATACAAAAATTGAAACGATTTCATCTCCTCTTGGAAGATGGCAAATTGTTTCCTTCCCCCAAGAAAGTAATTTTCGTCATCTGACCCATTAGGTGGGGTAAGATGACTAAGGGCGGTGGGTAAGATGACGAATCAAGAACAATATAAATCAAGAAATAAAGGTTTATTTTCAAAAATGCAGAGAAACAATTTCATTTAGGTACTTGGTGAAAAAGACACAGATAAAACTAAAAATACAACGACATATTACCCATAATGAAACAAAAACTTAAAGAATTAGATAAAAAAATTAAGAAAAAACATAGGTAATAAATAAAGTTCATATACAAAAGGGTCTGTCTTTCGCTTCATTATCATGCCAGCCGGAGCATTGAGCATGTGCCCAAGATTTGCACCTGAAACACTGATGCAATAATTCGTCCTTTCCCTCCTCCCCGCAATTAATGCAGTCTTTTTCCAATAATGTTTCAGTATCATAGTCGTCATCCTCCACATATGGAACTTCTTGTGATGACCAGTAATCCCGTT
Organism: Dolomedes plantarius; assembly: GCA_907164885.2. NCBI lineage: Eukaryota > Metazoa > Arthropoda > Arachnida > Araneae > Dolomedidae > Dolomedes > Dolomedes plantarius. The sequence continues at coordinate 38,666,560 of OU015503.1, read as the reverse complement.
GACGCATTCTAGTTTTCCTTCTTTTTCTAAGTGTTATCGGTAAACATTTAGCTTTCTTTGACTATAATGTTTCAGCTTTCCTTTTCAATCTTTCCTGTCGTTTCAGTTCCATCTATTGTTTTTCTTTCTTCTTTCTTTCAAGAGCTTGTTTTACAGGAGACCCAGAAATGTGGTAAGAAGGCAGTTTCTTCTTTGGTTCCCTGGTTGTTTTCTTGCTGGCCATCGGAAGTGGAGGAAGAGCTTAGGAAGTTGATGGCTGTGGAGATAGGGTTGATGAAATGGTAGGTTCAGGAGGAAAGGCCGATGAAATGTGCTGCTGACAAATGGTAGGATAATCTAATTGGTTGTTTTCAACAACATCAATGGTGTACGAAGCGTGAAAATCGTCGTCTGTGAAAATATTGCTGTCTAGAGGCTCAATGCCAGTAGCTCTGAATCCGTTCACAGCAATCTAGTCAGTACTAATTCTAAGGTCAGTACTAATTCTCGTCATCTTACCCCACAACGCCATTTTCGATTTCAACTTGTTTATCAGTATCCAAGGTTATCGTAAATAAACTGTAACATACATGATTTTTAACTTTACGAGTTGTATTTTGAGAGAGAAAATGGAGGAGAAAATATAACTTACCGTAGTCGAGTAATTCCTTGCGCTGTGAAGTCCAAAATTTACAAACACAGATTAAAGAAATACATTTGAGTCGCCACTACTCACAAAACGATCTCAACTTATATTACTTGTAGTGGGCGTCATAACCCAATACTAGAATCTTAAGAATTGCCTGGACAGGTGCTTCTATCTATGATTGCGTCGGAAAAATACCGAGTTCGTCATCTTACTCGCTTCGTCATCTTACCCTACTTTCCCCTATATATATATATGTATATATATATATATATATATATATATATATATATATACATCTAAAATCTTTAGCATAGTACGTACTTTTTTTTCACATTTTATTCCCCCAAATTGAAGGTGCTTATTTTACTCGTGTACAAAAAAAAAACAACGTAGTTTTAAACATTTAATAAGCGAACGTAGAGCAGCTGTAAGACATTTCCACAACACGGGTGCGCGTGCATCTGCACTCGGTGATTCCTCCACCCGTTTACCAAGCAGGTGTTCCTTTTAAACAAACGGAACTCACAGTTCGTATCGCACACGCTTTGGTTTATTAAAAGTTCCCTTGGAAAAGTGATAGTTCTCGGTTGTTGTAAGTGAAAAAAATCATCATTTTATTTTATTCATTTCCCTCAAAAATTCTTCAAGACGGTCATATACGGCAGCAGAAAAATTATCAATTGTTAAACGTGAAACGGCGGCGAGAACTACATATTATGGGAGGATGGGCAGGTGTCAACAAATGTCGATGATGATGGCGATATATATTAAAACGACACCAATAATTATGACATGAACGCAACAACAATAGATGAGCTGTATTCTAGTGAAAGAGATTAATGCTAATAATTTGACAGTATTGTTTGTTTTAATAAAAAAATTGAGTTCTTTTTCTCTACAGAATTTAATAATTCCGTTTCTTTTTATTACAAATTTTATTTCTGTTAACAAATATCTATCCAATTTTTAAGTAAAATATTGAAAAGTTTTGAGTGCGTGTTATACACGTGTGTGTATGATAATCAAGATTTTACTATATATACATATATATATATATATATATATATATATATATGTGTGTGTGTGTGTGTGTGTGTGTGTGTGAGTGTGTGTGTGTGTCAGTCAGTCAGTCGGTATGATAAGATAAAACAAATGGTCGACGGAAAATTCATTGAAAGTTATAAATAAAATTTAAATTTTCCCCCAATAAATCTACATTTAACAATTAAAAATTACTCTTTTTTTTAATAAGCCAAACATGATTTAACCTGAAAAAAAGCAATCCAAGCGTAATAACGTAGCACGGGGTATTTTCCAATTAAATCCAAATTTGAATTTTAATCATTACGACAATGAAATAATTTTCAGCAGAAAAGATTAATACAGGAAAAGCCTCATAACGACGCCCTTTTATCTTCATCGCGAAAATATCTCTGCCACACATAATCTCCAATTTAAGAATTTATTAGGGAAATATATGCTGCAGTATCTCATTATTCGGAGCGTTATGTGAGAGAGGAAAATTAATTAGACTCAAGGAAAGCTTTGTATTCTGATCTCACAGGAATCTCCAAGAAATGGAGGTTGCGACTTTCCGCCATTTTGTGTCGGTCGGTCGAGTGATATGCGAGTCCTAATCTCTTCGGACTCGAAGCCTGATAAATTCCCCCTAATATTATTTTTTTGTTTCCCCATTTAGGAAAAATCCCCATTTAGGTTTTCCCCTTGTATTATAAGTGTATACAGTAATAACCCGAAGTTATGCGATAGGTGCGACCGACGAAAGATTTCGTAAGTCGAACTCACGTAAGTCGAGGTACAACTTTGAATATCAATACATATAAATTTTGTCTAATTCGGACCAAGAAATTAGAAAAACACCTGTTTAAATTAAAAATATTGTATGAAAATTAAAATTTTGTATTACATGTTAATATTATAGATATGTAAGATATTAAAGAAAAATTATGTTGATGGTTTTAAACAATCCCATAAATTCGTCTGCCCCACGAAGAATTTCTAACTCTTTTTTCTATCTTGTCTTGTAGTGGTCACGCGATCTTAATTAGAGCCTATTTTCTTTAAAATCTGCAACCCTTTCTCAATTGCGCTGAGATCTTCTGTCAAGTTTTTAATTGTCGTTAAATTTTCCTCTGAAATTGGGTATGAAGTTTTGATTTCTTCAGTGATGCTTTGGCCGAGATCATCGCCCTATGAGATCATCGACTGTCAGCTCCTCAAAATGAGAACCTAACAGCTCGTTGTTATCATCTCCATCGACTTCCATATCTAATTGCCTAGCAATATCGACTACTTCTTCTATGAAACGAGTAATATGATCAGTTTAGGCGTTGCTTCCGTCTCGTCTTTGAAAAATATTGGACGAGGATTTTTCCAGACACCATTTAACGTTTTCTTGGAAATTTCATTACAAGATTTAACCCTTCAGCGGGCTCACCCGTCTAAAAAGTGAAACATTTGCGTAATTTTGAAAAGTTTGTTTTTACATGTAAAGTTTGAATGTTCTAAGCAGTTTCTATTTATAGCTACACCCTTTCTAATGCAGGTCTGATTTTCTAAACCTTATATTTATTTCCATTCATTATTCGTCGTGAGTTAACCGTACTAAACCATCGATTATACTGGATTACAATACGACAAAAGCAGGAGTTGATGTAGTCGATAAAATTTGCAGCTACTACACGGTATCCCGCGTATCACAACGATGGACAATCTCATTTTTTTTTAGGTTTTTGGACATTGTAGGAATCAATTCGCAAGTTGTCTTTAGATCCAATAAACCGGACAGTTATTGGATATATATAACCATTTATGTAGCTGTAAATACTAGACAAATTTGCCCCATAGACTAGGATTGAGTTTAGCGAATCCAGTAGGGTTAGTACACAGCAGCCATAAGTTACCATAAAAGTAGTATATATTTTCGATGAAAAATAAGTTATAGAGAAAACGCAATTAAAAATTGCAACTGCGTTGAAATGGACGGCCCCTGCTCTACCTTAAATTGCTCTCATTTCATTTCTAATGATCGCCCAGAAAAAATAAAAGCAGATTTAAAAGCAGAAATGCAAATTCTGTAAGAACAGGAATAATAATTAAAAAAAAATCGGAATTTTCTTCAAAATCAACGCTTTAAACTTAGTCGGATAACTTATAACAAATTTCAACACGGAGAATGTAGTAAACCCATGATTGCAGATATTGCAATGGTCAATCTCCGGAACATTTGTGATAGGAAAAAATGTAACTCTTAAGATGAACAAAGGGTCTGCTAGGAGTGAGGATCAGACCTACGTCTCAGGACTTCGATGCAGACGATTCTTTCTTTCAACATAGGAAATCTCATATGATGAAAGCCTTACCTAACATTTTGTATACTACATATTTTTATTTCATAATCTTTCTAGCTTAGTAATGATATTTTTCAGGATGAATATTTCTATTCCACGCATTTAATGGTCTCCCAATGTCCTCTCCAATGGCTGAGTGCCCCTACAATGGTCGTAATAATTTCTCGATCCTTAAGCTGTTTTATTACTAATAATTCGCTATTTCTCGATTCTTAGGCTCTAATTATTATATATCATTACATGACATAAAATTTTGATTTACGATTGCTTTTGAATTACCAGTAAATTGTGGTTTTTAATTATTTCTCGATCCTTAGGCTGTTATTATCATAGTTGATTCCAGATACTAAATTTTGATTCAAGATTGCTGTATTATCTCTAATGAATCCCTATTTCTCGGTTCTTAGACTCTAATTCTTATAGTATATCATTCCGAGACATTCTTAGGCTCTAATTCTTGTATATCATTCCGAGACATTAAACTCTGATTCACGATTTCTGTTGGATTACCAGTGAATCACTGTTTGTAAGTATTTCTTGATCCTTAGGTTGTTAATCTTATAGTTGATTCCACATATTAAATTTTGATTAAAGATTACTGTTTTATCAATAATGAATCGCTATTTTTCGGTTCTTAGGCTCTAATTCTATATATCATTCCGAGACATTTAATTTTGATTTACGATAGCTATTGAATTACCGGTGAATTGCTGTTTGTGAATATTTCTGGATCCTCAGGCTGTTATTCTTACAGTTTATTCCAGATATTATATTTTGATTCAAGATTGCTGTTTTATTACTAATGAATTGTTATTTCTCGATTCTTAGGCTTTAATTCTTAGCATTCCGAGACATTACATCTTGATTTCCATTGCTGTTGAATTACCAGTTAATAACTGTTTGTAATTATTTCTTTATCATTAGACTGTTATTCTTACAGTTGATTCCAAATATTAAATTTTGATTCGAGATTGCTGTTTTATCACTGATGAATCGCTATTTCTCGGTTCTTAGGCTCTAATTCTTATATATCATTCAGAGACATTAAACTTTGACTCACGATTGCTGTTGGATTAATAGTGAATCGCTGCATGCAATTATTTCTGGATTCTTTGGCTTTTATTCTTATAGTTAGTTTATACCAAGCCATTAAATTTTGATTAACGATAGCTGTTGAATTACCAGTGAATCGCTGTTTGTAATTATTTCTGGATTCCAGACATTAAATTTTGATTCAAGATTGCTCTTTTATCACTAATCAATCGCTATTTTTCGGTTCTTAGGCTCTAATTCTATATATCATTCCGATCATTTAATTTTAATATCATTTAATTTTGATTTACCATAGCTATTGAATTGCCAGTGAATTGCTGCTTGTAAATATTTCTGGATCCTCAGGCTGTTATTCTTACAGTTTATTCCAGATATTATATTTTGATTCAAGATTGCTGTTTTATTACTAATGAATTGTTATTTCTCGATTCTTAGGCTTTAATTCTTATCATTCCGAGACATTACATTTTGATTTCCATTGCTGTTGAATTACCAGTGAATAACTGTTTGTAATTATTTCTTGATCATTAGACTGTTATTCTTACAGTTGATTCCAAATATAACATTTTGATTCGAGATTGCTGTTTTATCACTTATGAATCGCTATTTCCCGGTTCTTAGGCTCTAATTCTTATATATCATTCAGAGACATTAAACTTTGACACAGATTGCTGTTGGATTACCAGTGAATCCTGCATGCAATTATTTCTGGATTCCTTGGCTTTTATTCTTATAGTTAGTTTATACCAAGACATTAAATTTTGATTAACGATAGCTGTTGAATTACCAGTGAATCGCCATTTGTAATTATTTCTGGATTCCAGACATTAAATTTTGATTCAAGATTGCTCTTTTATCACTAATGAATCGCTATTTTTCGGTTCTTAGGCTCTAATTCTATATATCATTCCGAGACATTTAATTTTGATTTACGATAGCTATTGAATTACCAGTGAATTGCTGTTTGTAAATATTTCTAGATCCTCAGGCTGTTTTTCTTACAGTTTATTCCAGATATTATATTTTGATTCAAGATTGCTGTTTTATTACTAATGAATTGTTATTTCTCGATTCTTAGGCTTTAATTCTTATCATTCCGAGACATTACATTTTGATTTCCATTGCTGTTGAATTACCAGTGAATAACTGTTTGTAATTATTTCTTGATCATTAGACTGTTATTCTTACAGTTGATTCCAAATATAACATTTTGATTCGAGATTGCTGTTTTATCACTTATGAATCGCTATTTCCCGGTTCTTAGGCTCTAATTCTTATATATCATTCAGAGACATTAAACTTTGACACACGATTGCTGTTGGATTACCAGTGAATCCTGCATGCAATTATTTCTGGATTCTTTGGCTTTTATTCTTATAGTTAGTTTATACCAAGACATTAAATTTTGATTAACGATAGCTGTTGAATTACCAGTGAATCCCTGTTTGTAATTATTTCTGGATTCTTTGGCCGTTGTTCTTATATTTGATTCCAAGACATTAAATTTTTATTCCTTATCGCTGTTGGATTACTAATGAATGACTGTTTGACATTATTTCTCACTTTTTAGGCTCCTATGGATCACAAAGAGGAGTGGCGATCTAACTGCCACCTCCGGACTTAGAAACAAGCGTCCTGATGACCAGTCCCATTAAGGAATCTTATATTGTCAATTCCATACCAAACACTCTCTACCAGCCTTCTTTAACACCCATTGCAGAAAGCTTGGTCTTTATACCAGGGAAGCTGTTCGTACACCACGCGTATTTGTTTTTCCATTGCTGATGCACTTGTCGTCACACATTCGCCTATACTACGCCGCAATTTTACCGCCCATTTTATTGTGAGGGAACCATATAGGCGGACAGCATTACCCCCTATGAAGGGACGACACGTACGGACGCATTTTTCGTGTCAGGATTCGATCCGAGCACCCTCAGCACCGCAAACCAGTGCGCTGTACCACTGGGCCGCCACAAGCCCACCAAAAGTATCTATTTCAATAATTTTATTTTTGAATAGTGCAAATATTGTTTTTTTTTACGATATTAACTTAGAAATTTAAACAGTATACTTTTATTCAAAATAAAGGGGGGGGGCCAAAAATTCCTAAAAACTTTAAAAATACATAAAAAGGGAAGAAATCCTGATAAAGAAGTGCGGTTTGCAAGAAAGGGCTCACAAGAAAGTCGGAATTTTTTTAGCAGCCAAAAAAAGTTGAAAAGTTAAAAAAGTCACCAGTAGATGGCGTTGACATGCGAGAGATTCAGCAGAATTATGCAAATCAATATTGCAATAAAAGACCGTGATACACGAGGATTTGGAGGATCGCCACGAAGTGGAAGACCCTCGTTGGCGGAGGACCGCATTACTGTGGCGGAAACCGTTATGAATAATGTGGCAGCGGAATCATCCACGGGGCGTAGCATTGCTCGCAAAGCTGGACCAGTGACTCTATCAGTGACTTTTTAAAAATTTTTATTTTGCTGCTAAAAATAAATCCGACTACCTTGTGAGCCTTTTTTTTTTTGCAAACTGCACTTCTTTATTATAATTTCTTCCTTTTTTATGAATTTTTAAAGTTGTAACGAAGTTTTGGCTCATCCGGTGTATTTCAAAGCTATCCATCTGTTGTGTATTGTATTGTTGTGACTTACTGCCGGCTGTCCGGAGCATTCTAGACCAGATCCATATTGGCTGTGGGCTGAGGTGTGCTGCTCATGCCACTTTTTAGTGGCACCAGAAGGGTCAGAGACCCATTTCGCCAGGCGATATCAAAATTTTGACAGACCAGCCCCAAAGGCGACATCTGGGGGTCACCACCCTTACTAACCTCTTTGGACAACTTTCCGACGTACAGATTTTACGCACTCCAATCCTACCAAGGTATTGAATGACGTTCATCGGTTTTCTAAGAGACCAACCCTGTCCGAAACCCAACGCGTTACCACTAGGTAACCTCGGGCCCCCATATTATAAAACTAAATAAATGATACTAAATTTGAGTTATTTCAAAATTGGTAAAAATAATGAGGATTTTCCTTAAATTTCTTACATGATTACTGAATGCAATATCAGCACAAAGTAATCCAAGTAATTTGTATCATAAACATATTTCATTATTTTAATTGATCAAAGTTATTTCGCAAAGAGATAAGAAAATCTTCAACGACGAATGTTTTTATTATACACAACTAAGCGACAAGAAACCAACATAAAGATTTTCCTAATGAGCACTAATAGAAATGCATTTCTTTCTATTTCCCCTGCGGAAACACACTCCCCTAAATTTCCAGCATTTTCTAGATGCTTGTGTACGAGGACGCATAAACCTTTCTACTAACCGAAATTACTTTAAGAGCCCTTCGGGGAAATATCAAAATTACCCATAATGCTTTGTCATTAAAACCCTTTTCCTAATAGGGAAAACAAGAAAATGACATTAAGGCGGATTTATAAGGCTTTAATACCATTATATGTTTCGAAGCCGAAGAGATTAGGACTCACATATCACTCGGCTGAGCGACACAAAATGACTGAAGGAAGAAGCCTACACTTCTTCGAGGTGTATATATATACAATATACATATATATATATATATATATATATATATATATATATATATATATATATATATATATATATATATATATACACACATATATATATATACATATATATATATATATATATATATATATATATATATATATATATATATATATATATATGTATATACATGTATATATTTATGTATATATTTATATATATATATTTATATATATTTATATATATTTATATATATATATATATGTATATATATATATATATATATATATATATATATATATATACATATATATATTTATATATATATATATATATTTATATATATATATATATATATATATATATACATATATATATTTTTATATATATATATATATATTTATATATATATATATATATATATATATATATATATATATATATATATATATATATATATATATATGTATATATATATATATATCTATATATATATAGTAGTGTTATGTGACTAGAAACCGAATGAACTTATTAGCCAACTCAATAAAAAAGTTTTTTGGGGACACTTTTCCTATTTTTACTGATCTGTTTTACTGATCTCCTTTGGGTGAATTCTGAAAGATATGAAATGGCGGAGATAAGTTCAGCATTCCATTGGGGGAGAAGATTGTAAGTTTTCTTCAATAAACCTTATTTCCTGGTAATTAATTCAAGAAATTATCCGGCCATTTGGATATATAGAGCGCTCATTACATTTTTCTTTGGAGCGGTAGGAAAATTGGATCTGAAGTACAATAACTATGCAAGTTAGCCATTCGGATATATTCAATAGCAGTTTTCGCAACTGTTTCTTAAATTAATTTTTGCTTCATCATTACATGCTTGATAAAATTTCAATGATTATTATATAAATATATTATTTTTCCAGAATAATGTACTTCCCATTTCGCATAATTTCTACTGCTGCTTATGTTAGAGGTATGATGTTAAAATTCGGTGTAGAGGATAATTAAATGGACTTTTTATGGACTGCATTTAATAACGTCACATACATTTTTATACTATTGTTCATCTTAAGTTTAATTTATCACTTAATTTATTTGATAAAGAGCAAGACATGATTTGGAAACTTTTCTCTTCCCCTCTAAAAAAACCAGAAAACTTTTAGAAAAAGTGATAGCAGAAATAAAGGTTTACAAGTGATTAGAATATGAAGTGAGAATAACAGGCTAAGAACCTAGATATAATTAAAAACAGCAATTGATTAGTAACCGAACAGCAATTGATTAGTAACCGAACAGCAATCTTGAATCAAAATGTAATGTTTTGAAATAAACTATAAGAGCCTAAGAACCGAGAAATAATTAAAACAGTGATTCATTAGTAATCAGTTAGCAATCGTTAATCAAAATGGAATGTTTTGGAATAAACTAAAAGAGCCTAAGAACCGATAAATAATTAAAACAGCGATTCATTAGTAATCCAAAAGTAATTATGAATCAAAAATTATTGTCTTGAAATCAACTTTAAGAGTAAGAGTCTAAGAACCAATAAACAATTAAAACAGTGATTTATTAGTAAACCAACAGTGATAGGGAATCAAAATTTATTGTCTTGAAATCAACTATAAGAACAAAAGCTTAAGATCCTTGAAGTAATTGCAAACAGTGATTCATTAGTATTCAAGCAGCAATCGTGGAGCAAAATTTATTGTCTTGAAATCAACAATAAGAATAAGAGCCTAGAAACCGAGAATTAATTATAAAGATCTATTTATTGGTAATCCATCATATTTATATGTGAATTATTATTAGTAGTACAATAGCAATCGGGAATCAAACCTTAATGTCTTGAAATCTACTCTAAGAACAATAGCATAAGAAACGAGATATAATTATAAACAGCTGTTCAATTGTAATCCAAAATCAAACATGAATTAAAATTTAATGTCTTGAAATCAACTATAAGAATAATAGCGTAAGAAACAAGATATAATTAATAAAAAACAGCTATTCATTAGCAACCCATCAAATTTATGTGTGTATTATTACTGTAGTCATTTTTTAAAATTTTTACTTATTTAACGTGCTTTTTACAAATCTCTGAGACTGTTAAAAAGTAATTACATATAAATATGTGAGTTATTACTATAGCCATTTTTATGCTTACTTCTTTAATGTTGCTTTACAAAATTTTGAGACGGCTACAGTGGCAAACCACTTATAAAGATAGAAATTACTGCTGTAACCATTTTTTAATTCTGACTTCTTTCATGATTTTTACAAAACTGTTAAGAAATTTGAGAATCGAATGATTTAAAATATTTTTTGAAGAGTGATAACGTTTGGGAATTGCTCTGTAGTTATCAAATTTAAGTTCTGAATGCCATTTACCTTTTTCTTAAAATTTCTACCTGAGGATTTCTTCTGAAATCTTGTTTTTTTAAAGGGACATTCTTTTCCAATTCTACAAATGAAAACATGGTTTTTTTACACTTCTGTACATTCTTTCAAGGTTTTCTAACTCATAAAAAATCGCCCTTTCTCATATCTTCTATTAATCAATCTGATATGAAAAAAAAACTTTAGTTTTCGTAGCAATGAAGAAATTATCCCACTCATTAATGCTGCTGTATTCTAACCCTGTGGGATTCGCTCACCTCAATAATAACCTATGGAGAAAAATTTTATACTATTTACAGCTACATAAATGTTGATAATTCAATAAAAAATGGTATTTTTAGATAGCCCGAACTTTTCTACACGTTGCAACACGAATCATTTTGTAAATTTCTTTCACCAAAGGAACTTAGGAGCGTTTAAAACGCAAAAGACAAAATTTTCCCCCTAAAAATTTAAATTTAAAAATATTATTTCCATTTAAAAAATACCCCAAGGTGCAAAATTTCTTTCTCTATTACGGAGTACAATTTTAAAAAAAAATCTTTAAATCCAAGTCGGCAATCTTTGGACACATTTTCTCCATTGAGGTGCGCGAATCCAGTAGGGTTAGTACACAGCAGCATTCAGCAAAGTTATGGTAAAGTTCAAGGAAGTAAAGGGAAAACTATGTTGGTAAATTATCACATATTTTACAAAAGAGAAGAGGAAAATCGATAACGGAGAAAAAACCTTTGGTTAGAATATTTCATCTATGGATACTTGATATATACTTGGCCCCTTTATTGAAACACTGAGCTATTTTGACTTGAAAGACTACTAAAACTAGATATCAGCGTGAATTTTTATGTATCGTTTTCTGCGAATTTGGGCGCATTTACTTCAGAGATATAATGCGCAGTACTACAACTGTGAACATTAAGTTACATCGGTAGTAATTGACTATAAGTCTATTTTCATAACATATACAATACACTAAAATTGCTTTTTGGTTATCTCTATATACACTGCTGGCCACCCAAATTGCAACACCAAGAAAGACAAGAGATATCACAACAAAATTTATTTTGTAGATAACATGTTGACCAAGTATCAAAAGATTAAATTTATAGACTTCTGTGAAGTGTGGTTCCTGGCAAAATCAGTAGCCAGAGTAGCCGCCATTGTTGGAGATCACCGCTGCCACACGCCTCGGCATTGATTCAAAGAGACTTTGGATGAGTTCTTGGGATACAACAGACCAAGCAAGCTTCCACACGTTGTCAAAGTTGATCTGCTGTGACGGCTGGGGATGGAATCTGGGTCAATCGTAGAGCAACCATGGACCACATGTTTTCTATCGGCGAAAGATCCGGAGAGCGAGGCGGCCAGGGAAGCAATTCAATCTGGCGATTGACGAAGAACCGTTTGACAATGCGTGCCACGTGTGGTCGCGCATTATCCTGTTGAAATATAGCTGTGGGCAAGCCCTGAAGGTAAGAAAGGACAACTGGCTCCAACACCTCGGAGATGTATCGCTGGCTGTTTAAAGTACCGGCAATGCGTACTAGAGGTGTGCGAGAGTGATATCCAATACCGCCCCATACCATAATACCCGGTGCAGGACCAGTGTGGCGGTGCATAACGCAGCTGTTCAGCATCCTCTCTTCACGGTGTCTCCAGACTCGAATGTGACCATCGTGGTGTTGCAGACAGAAGCGTGACTCGTCAGTAAAGCCAATTTCATTCCATTCTGCCGTCCACATCCTTCTGTCATCGCACCATTGGCGGCGGAGACGTCTGTGGTTCTGCGTCAAGGGTAGACAAAGCAATGGACGTCTTGCGGACAGACCACTCTGCTGTAAACGGCGTCGAATGGTACGCGCAGACACTGGATGATGCGTTACAGACTGCATGTGCTGTGCTATGGTTCGTGATGTGACTGAGCGATAGGTCACTGCCATGCGCACAATTTGCCTGTCATCACGTGAAGTGGTGCGCTGAGGTGGATGCGATCGAACACGCCGGTCCGTCGTACAATCCTGCATCCAACGATCACATATCCGCATTACAGTTGTTTGGTTTCGTCCAACACGACTACCGATTTCCCTGAAAGATAATCCACAATCTCGGTAGGCCACTATCCTTCCTCTGTCGAACTTGGATACTTGATCAAAAGATGATCGCTGTTTTCGACGAGGTATAACTGATCTTTTTTTTTGAAAAAAACACAAGAAAAACACAATTGCCGAACTTGAAATCGTCGAAATCTCCAAGCCTTAAATAGCGCTTTGAAGTGGCGCCACAGGCGCGCGTGATGTGTGTCTGCGCTGAAATTCTAATCATTTGCATATCCCACCTCCGCTAATGCATGTTGTAAATCTCATGTTATTTGCATGTTTCCTTCAGGGTGTTGCATTTACAGTGGCCAGCAGTGTATAAAACAGTTCCGTAACTAACTGACTGACTGACAGATAACACACACACCAAACCGCTGGACCTAAAGGGCTGAAATTTTGCATGGCGGTTGTTCTCATGGTGTATGTCGTATTGCCTGTCCAATTTTATTTTTCTTGGGCGTGAATCTTAGTTTATTTGGCTAGTACATATTAATTTATAATGATAGATATTTGGTTGCGTTGTGTTAAAGTTATGTTGTTGAATTCAACCCAAAGCTCTGGACATCAATTGGCAAAAACGAACAGGACAATTAACCGTAAATTGAACAAACTAATTAAATTTAAAATAAATCATAATTTATTTACGAAAAATCTAATATTTAGAAGTTATGCAAACAAACATTCAATATTCAATTATTAGCGTTATCACAATTTCAATTATGAGCTTAAACAATTAATTAATTACAATCTTTATCAATTATTCACCTCTCTACCTTTCTAGGATTAGCGAGAGTAAAGACCTGAAACCACAATTCACAAATTTGACTCGAAACAAAATTATCTAAAATTCCTTTGCTGTCACTCTAATACACCAAACTAATTAGAAATCCGTGGGAACTGAACAAATCAAAATAATGCAAAACACTCACTCAGTTTGATGATTGTTGACATTCGATTTACTACGATGGGGTCCAGGGATCGAAAACCTTCCTTGGCATGAGGCGGTCACGTCTTGCTTTATGATGAGGAAAATCTCTCGATTGCTGGTGGGATTTCTAGGTAGGCTCCACTCTAAGATTCCATCCACTCTTGTCTCAAACTCGGGTGTGGCCTTCGCTTGATTGACGGTCTATAACATCTATGTGTAAACTTAGATGGGGACTCCACTCCAATCGCTGTCAATTTGCTTCTTCCACTTGTAAGATTTTGAAACCCTTATTAACTTTTGCTACAATATTACTAGTAAAGCCTGCCTTTCCATTCGAATACTTAAACGCATTAGGGAGCTGTTCCCTCAATAATTTTACAGGGGTATATAGTCCCCCAGACAATCACTTCTTTCTCAAAAAATGAGCACCCCTTTGGTCATGTTTTCTGCTTTCATCGCTTATCAGCGGAAACAGAAAATACCAATGTTAATCCCTTAAAGGGGGTTGCCTAACGATTGCCGATAACATTCTCCATTTATCCCCTTCCCCTCGTAGAACACACAAAATAACCCTTTGTCTTATAGCTTTGGCGGAGCCTGCTGGCGACCGCTGGGTCGCCAAATTCCAGATATTTTCCTCTTCACGTCACGTGACGGGGCCAGCACAGGAGCGAAGGTTTGAATTGCAAAAACAGATCTCGTCTGGCCACCGGTTTAAGAAGATGCTTTTTCCAGCACAACTATCTCCGACTTACAGGGCGAAAGCGGTCCGGCAAAGATCGGCGTTTCCATCCCGGCCTCCTGACTCTTCATGGCTGATATGCTAATCTCAACGATGTAACTTTATGTAAAAACGGCACTAAGCCACTGGCCTTAAGCCTCCCATAACTAACTTAATTTAAAAATAAATACGAAGTGCTTCATATACTCGTGCCCTTTTATCTTTTTTTTCAGAATGACCAGCACTGGCCATGTTATATGTATAGCCACTAGATATTAAGATATGAAGTCCTTGCTTCCGATGACATTTTAGTACTCCATCTCCCAATTCCACGTAACATCTGGACAACGAATTCCACATAACACCACTTAACTTAGATGCTGACTCCACTCAACTGACTGCCGATTTATGTCTTCTATGTAAATTTATACGCACGGGAAACCAACAACTTCACTCGTCAACAAGCTTCGGTTCCAAATTCTATTTAAGACAACACAGGGGTTCGGGGATCCTACAATTTCCCCGTCAAAGTCTCAATCTCAATGCTACGAAAACCACAGGGGTGCGGGGAATCTACAGCTTCCCCCACTAAAAACTTCATCTCTTTTTCAAACTCTGATCCACGTATATATCTTCTTTCATCCTCTTAGTCTAAATTTAATACCGCCTTCTCATAAAACCTGTAGCCATTCCAAGACACTGGAATATTTTTATTTGTCTATCCAAAACTCAATCTCTTCGATTGGATGTTTCACTCAAAACCGCACACACCCCCATCAGGCCAACCGCACAGACCTCCCACGTAACCTGCTGTCGACACCACACTCTGACTACCATAAATTTTTCACAATAGGGTATTCTATTTTAACGTCATCCGTGGCTGCAGCCCCGCTAATCTTGTCTGGGATCGGAAACTACAGTCAAACCGCTTTCGTCAACCTCCTCTCCTGCCCAAACATAAAAGGAACCGTCTTACTCTTTAATTAAAAAGTCTTCTACGGCGGTGTTCTCATTTTAACCATAAATGGAATGTTGCCGCCTTTAAATATTTCTTTTCAATATTTCAATTATATTTTTATCCAAATTAAAGGCCAAATTAAAATTTTTTTCTTACTAATGCGGCAGATTATTGGACATTAACCAAAAAAGAAATTTAAAATGCAGTAAAAGAAATGTTCCACAAACTGTGCTATATTCTTTCGTGTGTTCTATTAGATTTTATTTGAATATTTTCTTCTACATCTTTTTGTCTATAAAAATATCCGTTACGATTTTTTTATAAATATGCATATATATTGGCATTAATTGCATAAATTGACATTGACAGTTGTATTTATTATAAATATATTCCTTTGTTTTTTGGCATCAATTGCACACATTGACCGTTGTATTCAATTTAAATGTTCTCCCGTAGCGAATCACGGGTATTCAGCTAGTGAGTAAATACAAAGGGAAGCATTCCGAAGGTAAATTATCTTTAGATATACTGCAGAAATGAGAATATTACCATGTTACGAACATATTTATACATTCATCTGTCGAAATAATATCTAAATACAATTTTGCGCAAGTGTAAATGCAACATAACACTCAAGGAATTATTTTTAAATTTTAATGCCATGTAAAGGAAAATTGGGAATTTTATGTTTATTTTCGTGTATAATACTTCCGTTAGTAAGAAATATGTAATTCTTAAGAGAATTTCAAAATTAAAATTTGTATAATTTTCCTAGAAATTTATGTCAGTTTCCTTCAGAAATGATACAGCGGAGCCAGCGAAGGAGTCCCTGATTTCAAATTTAAAAATCTCGAAAACAAAGATTTGTACAAGAATGCAATAAACAGTATGTTTATAGTGAAAACTGTAAGAATTTTATACACTAATTTTCAAAATACTTAGAAAAACTGCTAACAGATGGCACTCTATGACTCGTATGAGCATGAATAAAAAAATCGCGTAGTCTTTGCAAGCAGTCTTTGCAATCACTATATCACAATCTTCCAAAATGTCCACCATTCGCTATACGGAGGTGGCGCAAACGAACAATAAAATTTGCCATCACACCCCGAAATGTATCAATAGAAATCGATTCAGCTGCCCCACACATCGCCGACTGAAGCTCGTCCAGCGTGGTGGGATGGGTTCCTGTAGGCAGTATCTTTTAATGTGTCCCACAAAAAATAGTCACACGGAATCAGGTCCGGGGAATATGGTGGCCAATCCATGTCTGCGGTTCCATTGCGAGCCTGCTAAAATAGCCATCTGTTAGCAACTTTTGTAACTATTTTGAAAATTAGTGTATAATTTTCTTAAAGCCTGCACGATAAACATACCGTTTGTAGCATTCTTCTACAGATATTTGTTTTAGAGATTTTTGATCTTGAAATCAGGGACTCCTTTGCTGGATACGCTGTATGTATGTATATATATATATATATATATATATATATATATATATATATATATATATATATGTGTGTGTGTGTGTGTGTCAGTCAGTCAGTCACGGTGCTTACACCGCGTAACCTTTATCTACTAATAAACACATAATGGCAGTCATTAACAAAAGGCCGGTAAAATAACTAATGCTTAAATAACATTTAAGGACTTCTTTTATTAATATTACTTAAAGGTCAATCCAATCCGCGCCTAGATCTCAATTTCCCCAAGACACGCGACTTCGTCCGACGCCACACAATCCCAATCTATGCTTTGTTCTTTTTTCAAGCTTATGCAAAGGCGCGGGCGTTAGTCAGCGTCCCGTGACCGATGATTCACTCTCATGATCTTTCGAACATTGGAGAATATTGCGTAATCCTTTGCGATTCGCTCAAGGCCTCTCTTAACCCGAGAGATTGAAAGCGTACTCCGGTGTTAATAAGTAAGGAATTCCTCATAGTAAATTACCGTTTAACGCTAATTTGCTGATTTTAACCCAATTAAATCTAGCTAATTATAGTTTACGTTCCTAGCATTACGTACATACATACATACATACATATATATATATATATATATATATATACGGTAAATATTGTTTTACTCAATTTCTCGAAAAATACAAACAATATAATTCAATGTTAAAAAAATCAGCTAGTTTTGTTAAAATCTTAAAATAGTAGGAAAAGTAAAAGCTTAAGAAGGTGTTTCGCTCAAATTGAATCCGCAGAATGATCTCTAAGGTGTATAACATATATCGAAAACTTCCAACGGTTATAAAAAATTATACTATTCATACTGAGTATTATGATAAAACTTATGAGTTTTTGAATGACTCATATTTCAGAAAATAATTATATGGAGATAAAAAGAATTTATGTAAATTATGTTTACTGTTCTTAAACATCTAATTTATAAAATGTGTCTATAGGGAAATCATAGTGCTTTGTGTAAATTACATGAAAATGTCGTAAACGTTTAAAGAATTAGAAGTCTTTCATTTACATTTCATTTTCTTTGAATAAATTTTTTTTTAAAGTAATTCTTCCGCTATGAGTTAAATCTTAATTCTTAAAAAAAACAATTATGTATATGTATATGCATTAACACACACACACACACACATTTATATATATATATATATATATATATATATATATATATATATATATATATATATATATATATATGTATATATATATATGCATATACACTCAAGAGCCAAAACATTATGACCACCCCTACATTTTGCAATGAATTCGCCTGGATGACGTGGAAGGCACGTGATCAGGTGGAAGTGGTATTTAACTGCTGCTGGAGAGTCTGAAGAATCATTCTTTCACTTACTTCTGTGTGTGATGGGAAAGGCTGCGGATCTAAGCGACTTTGATAGAGGGCAGATTGTAATGGCTCGAAGGTTCGGAACAAATATTTCCGAAACTGCACGACTCGTGGGTTGTTCGCGACCTACAGTTGTTAGTACTTTTGCAAAGTGGATGCATGACGGTGAAACCAAGTAGAATAGTATCGCAGGACACTGTTCAGCGGACACTGTTGGATATGGGGCTACGCAGCAAACGTCCCACTCGTGTGCCTTTGCTGACCAAGCGTCATCGCCAACTGCGCTTGCGCTGGGCCCGGGAACATCGCGACTGGTCCATGGATCAGTGGGAGAGAGTTGCCTGGTCAGATAAATCACGGTTTGTCATTCATCACGCCGATGGCCGTGTCAGGATACGCCGTCTTCCAGGCGAACTGTTGCTCCCTCAATGTACAGTAGGTCATACACAGGCCGGTGGTGGCGGTATTATGCTTTGGGGGACGTTCTCTTGGGCGTCTCTGGAACCCGTGGTTGTGGTAGAGCAGATCATGAATGCTACAGAGTATCTGAACATCATTGCGGACCAGTTGCACCCTTACATGGCCTCTGTTTTTCCAGCTGGAAATGGAATGTTCGAACAGGATAACGCCCCGTGTCACAAGGCTAAAATTGTGTTGGAGTGGTTCCAGGAACATGATGCTGATCCAGTTATGTTCTGGCCTCCTAACTCACCGGATCTCAATCCGATAGAACACATTTGGTATGTCATAGGACGGCAGCTCAGAGTTCAAAGACCACCAATTTGCAATATCTCGGATATGCGTGACCGTTGCTTAAACATCTGGTACAATCTGTCTCCGGCCATCTACCAAGGACTTGTGGCATCCATGTCAAGGCGGGTTGAAGCTGAGTAGCTCGCCAAATGTGGGCCAACTCGTTATTGACAGGTGGTCATAATGTTTTGGCTCTTGAGTATATATATATATAAATTGATTTTCCTCTGTATAAAGGAATTTATTTACCTGATTGATGGATGATTCCTTATGGTATAAGTACTGTTCTAGTATTTTATTCGCTAAGTTTTTTAATTCATTAAATTTTTTAACTATCGTATATCCTTAAAAGAGATAAAATATTATTTTTAAAGTGCAAAAATCAATAGTTTCTACAAATCAAATCAAAATAGCATTTAATCAACTAAGCGTTTAATAAAAAAAATACTCTTTGTGCGGGCATTACACAGGAAGACTGCAGGTTTAACTCATATTTCAATCATTTTGAGTTTAAAAACAAACAAACATTTCATCCAAAATTAAAAATTTCATTTCGAACGTGTCGTTATCGATGATTCCCATTACTAACAGACTGATAATATACGAAGCACAATAAAGATTTAAATGAAAGGCCAGATGAAATACTTTTAGATCATCACTCTAAGGTTTTAATATAATTTGACATCCCTTTATCACTTCCACGCTCTATACCTTTCAGCAACTATCCCCTCAAAGCGACTTTGATAGAAAATAACCTCCCCAAATTTGTTTTTCAGTCCGGCATAAAAAAATAAGTTTGCAGCTCTAAGCGTTAAGTTTCTCGCTGTGGAAAGTGGATTACACAAATATTTTATTTCGCAGTGTTTAGTAATTTTACGATTAACTTTTTTTTCCCTTGAGTTGCGACACATTTTCTTTGAAACTCAAATATAAACAACAGCGCTTGCAGTTAGAGGGAGAAGGACATTTTAGACGCATCAAAAGAAACTTGAAGATTTTTCGGGCTGTGAAATGAATAAAAAAAATTTCTTTCAATCAGCTCATCTCAGTTATTTCTCTTAGGAATAAATGTTTAAATTAAATTTCGTATCAAAATAAAAATATGCATAGTTATTTTACGAGAGCTTTGTCAAATTGAAATAGGAATATTTTCTTTTGTTTGAAGAGATAAAAGGAAAAACATCTATTCCAAATATTTTCAGAGTAATTGATTTAAATTTGCAAGCTCAGCAGTAAAAACTTGAGTAGAATTTTCACAGGATGTTTACTTTCGGGTTAATTATATTAACGCAGATTGCAGTTAAAATTAAAAACTCAATACGAAATGCAAGATCACAGGAAAATACATTCGTTACTGTATCAGAGTTTGTCAGATTATATTTTGGGTGAAATATTTTTTTCTTTTTAAAATTTGTTTTCCTGTTCTACTATTATATCTTAGGTTTAAACTTATTTTGAACTGAACGAAATTAAATTATCTGAACAATGGATGTTTCATTGTATTATTATTAAAAGTCTATTTTTTAATCACCTTAGTTTTTTAATTATTAAACTTTTACAGCCTGATATAATATATTTTATAATAATTTTCCTTACAAGACAGTTTTCCGACATAACTTATCAATTATGGATTCAACTGTAATCTTGAGGTTTGATAATTTAAGTCACTTCTAAGAAAGCCTTGGCGAGGATTTGAAAAATCTGATTATAAAGCATGCAAAATATGCAGTTACAAGTATTTAAATTTAAAAGACGCTACCCAGTGTCTTAAAAAATCGTACATCATGAGAACAGATAGAAACACTCAGTTTTTAAGTACCAAAGCCAATAGTTCCGTCTTATCAAATGAAAATATCTTTCTATAAATTTCCTGCATTTCGCTTAATTTGTATTGAAAAAAAGTACTTATTCTATGTGCCTACATTAGTCAGACAAACTGCAGGTTTAAAGAAATATTCATTAATTTGGAGACGAATACCAAACAAATATTTGATCCAAAATCTAAATTTCAATTCTGACGTATTGATATTCATGATCGTAAATAGTGATAAACGAAAATATATACAGTAATGTAAAATATTAAATGAATGCAATGCGACTTGAGGGACATTAAATATGTTTAGATTATGACAGTAAGATTTTATGGGATCTGACCACCCTTTATCACTTCCATGCTCCAACTATTTTCTCAAAGCGACTTTGAAAGAAAATTAACTCCTAAAATTTATTTTTCAGCCCTGCATGAACAAATAAGTTTCCAGCGTATATCATAAAAATAGATAAAAAAAATTCCTTTAATAGTCCCAACTAATCAAATGAAAACAGCTTTCAATAAATTTCCTGCAATTCTTTTAGTTTTTCTTTGAAAAAAAATATTTATGCACCGACATTAGACAGACAGTCTGCCAGTTTAAAGCAAATTTTAATCAATTCGAGACGCAAAACAAACATGTTATCCAAAATCAAAATTTCAATTCCGAAATGTCGTTATCGATGATTTCCATTAGTGGCACACGGAAGTATACGCATTGAAGTAAAAATTTAAATGACCGCATCATTAAAGATTTTATATCACGACGGTAAGGTTTAAACCATTCTTTTATCAAATGAATGCTCTATACTTTTCAGTAACCATTTCCTCAAAGCGGCTTTGAAAGAAAATAAACTCCTCAAACTTATTTTTCAGCCCTGCATGAACAAATAAGTTTGCAACGTATATCTTGAGAACAGATAAAGAAAACTCCCTTAATAGCCCCTATTAATCAAATGAAAATTGCTTTCAATAAATTTCCTGTATTTCGTTTAGTTTTTCTGTGGAAAAAAATATTCACTCCATGCACCTTCATTATACAAGTAGTCCACCGGTTCAAAGCAGATTTCATCCATTTCGAGACGAGAAACAAACATTTTATCCAAAATCAAAGTTTCAGTTCCGAAGTGTCGTTATCGATGCATTCTCATTAGTGACACACGGAAGTATAGGCAGCGAAGTAAACATTTAAATGATAGGCGTCGTGAAAGCTTTTAGATCATGACGGTAAGGATTTAATCATCCTTTTATCAAATGAATGCTCTATACTTTTCAGTAACCATTTCCTCAAAGCGGCTTTGAAAGAAAATAAACTCCTCAAACTTATTTTTCAGCCCTGCATGAACAAATAAGTTTGCAACGTATATCTTGAGAACAGATAAAGAAAACTCCCTTAATAGTCCCTATTAACCCATTAATGCCCAACATCGAATTCTTTAATTTTCTTTACCTAATTCTGTTCGTACAGGTGCAAAATGAACTGAAAAAATAATAAAAAAATTCCTGCATTAAAATTTTAATTTTTATTCAAAATAATGTTGCCGTCCTTAGATTTTCTAAAACTATTCCTTTTAATGTAGTTTGTAGATAAATAAACGCATGAAACCAATGGAACTCTGTGAAAAAATGCATAATAAAATAAACACAAGGTTTTTAAATTGTATTTTAATTATTTAAAAGAAATCAAAACAATTTAAAAAGCTGAAAATGTTAAAAATAATAGCTTAAAAGGCACAAATTTAATAAATTATGTCTTATGATAAATTTTACACACTTTTATATTTAAATTTACATATAAAAGGGGCTTATTAAAATACAAAATAATGAAAAAATCTATTCGAAATTTTTTTTTTACACAATTTATATACAAGCTATTTTGTGCAAAAGATTTCAAAGCATTTATCATGCAATTCAACTAAACATTTATTGCATTTTCTTGTGCATTTTTTGCCACAGTAGGCGCATCTTATCTGTTTTGGATTCCCAATGATAAAATTATCTTTTCCGCCATACCGGACATCACCAGACACTCTTTTTGAAAGTATATTTGGTTTCCCTGCAGCCAGACTGTTATTTGGTCTCTTACTGTACTTAGAAAAATATGTCTGACAGATTTCTCTTCTAAAGTAGAGGAGATCCATTCTGTTACTGTCATTAGAAGGGCATAATCTGTACAATAGCCACGCATTTTGGATTGATGCTTCTAAGCTAAACAAAAACAGTGGCCACCACCATTTTTTAGACCGTATGGAACACTGGTATTGTGCCAGATTTTCATCCATTTGATCGGTGCCTCCCATAAATTTATTATATAAGGAATCCACACAATATACGGTTGGTCAATCTCTACAAATCTTTTATCAATATTCGACCAGCGTTTGGCCTGAGCTACAGGTTCAATAACATAATGGTTAGACGCCAAAGTAACGACACTATTGTCATTCCACCGAACCATTTTAAAATTTTTGCTGTTCTGAAAATCAAAACTTCCCCTACTCTTCTTTTTAACAGATTTGACATCTCCAAGTGGACATTTTTTAGTTCTATTAACCCGTATAGTGCCAGTCATCGGTAACTTCATTAGATGATGGGTCCAAATAAATATCCGCTTCATGGAATGTATCATTATCAGATAACTCTGCCATTAAAGCTAATGCCTCTCCACAGTCAAACTTAAAATACAAACTAAAATATAAATAAGATCTTCAAAACTTATCGATTGCTCATTTCAGTATATTTAGATCAAATATAATTTGGATTAAAAGACAAAATTCTTAAAATTTATTAAATTATAGACATTTAAAATACACATATTTTAAAAAAATCCAGACAATTACTTATGTACTTCGTAATTTTTTTTTTATTTTTTAAAATCACTAAATACAGAAAACATCCTTTGATTAAAATTTTTGTATTTAAGAGGCTAATTTGTTAATACGTTCATTACATTATCAAGAGACAAATATTTCTCTTAAATAAGAAATTTTTTTAATCGTTCCTTAATCAACAGAACATTTATTTTTAAATTATTTTCATAAATAAGGAATACTCAATAATCTTTATTTATAAAAATAATTTATAACATCATTTTTATGAAAATAAATAGCATTTCCTTATCTCTATGGTAATAAAACATCACAAATTGAGAAAAAAAAGACGCATTCGTATAGCGGAACAGATCAGAAAAACATGTACCCATCCGTGCCTAGCGTCCTATATATAGAACGCTACGCAAAAGAAAATATAACAGTGTTAAAAAATAATTTTAACAATTTTGAAAGATACATATTTAAGAAAAGAGTATTGACTGTGATAACAGCATAAAATATTTTCGTAACATTGAAAAACAATAAAATAAACTTACTTTTTGCGTGACGCTCTTTTGAAAACCTAAAAAACGACTAACTCTGACTTTAGACCCTCAAAGCAGAAATAGAACATTAATGTAGTGCTACCAACTGATGAATAATAAGAAATGCAACACTTTATTATGATATTCTGATATTTGGATCGAAATAAAATAAAAAATTCAGTGATTTAGAGCTTATTATGTAAGCGTCCTTTTAAAAGGACGCTAGGCACTAATGGGTTAATCAAATGAAAATTGCTTTCAATAAATTTCCTGTATTTCGTTTAGTTTTTCTGTGGAAAAAAATATTCACTCCATGCACCTTCATTATACAAGTAGTCCACCGGTCCGATTCAAAGCAGATTTCATCCATTTCGAGACGAGAAACAAACATTTTATCCAAAATCAAAGTTTCAGTTCCGAAGTGTCGTTATCGATGCATTCTCATTAGTGACACACGGAAGTATAGGCAGCGAAGTAAACATTTAAATGATAGGCGTCGTGAAAGCTTTTAGATCATGACGGTAAGGATTTAATCATCCTTTTATCAAATGAATGCTCTATACTTTTCAGTAACCATTTCCTCAAAGCGGCTTTGAAAGAAAATAAACTCCTCAAACTTATTTTTCAGCCCTGCATGAACAAATAAGTTTGCAACGTATATCTTGAGAACAGATAAAGAAAACTCCCTTAATAGCCCCTATTAATCAAATGAAAATTGCTTTCAATAAATTTCCTGTATTTCGTTTAGTTTTTCTGTGGAAAAAAATATTCACTCCATGCACCTTCATTATACAAGTAGTCAACCGGTTCAAAGCAGATTTCATCCATTTCGAGACGAGAAACAAACATTTTATCCAAAATCAAAGTTTCAGTTCCGAAGTGTCGTTATCGATGCATTCTCATTAGTGACACACGGAAGTATAGGCAGCGAAGTAAACATTTAAATGATAGGCGTCGTGAAAGCTTTTAGATCATGACGGTAAGGATTTAATCATCCTTTTATCAAATGAATGCTCTATACTTTTCAGTAACTATTTCCTCAAAGCGGCTTTGAAAGAAAATAAACTCCTCAAATTTATTTTTCAGCCCTGCATGAACAAATAAGTTTGCAACGTATATCTTGAGAACAGATAAAGAAAACTCCCTTAATAGTCCCTATTAATCAAATGAAAATTGCTTTCAATAAATTTCCTGTATTTCGTTTAGTTTTTCTCTGGAAAAAAATATTTACTCTATGCACCAACGTTAGACAGTCAGTCTGTCGGTTTTACAGCAGATTTCATTCACTTCGAGACGCAAAACAAACATTTTATCCAAAATCAAAATTTCAGTTCCGAAGTGTCGTTATCGAAGTTTCCCATTAGTGACACACGGGAAGTGCGCGCCTTGATGTAAAAAATTAAATGCCGGAGTCATGAGAGATTTTAGATCATGAAGGTTTTAATCATCCTTTTATCCAATGAATGCTCTATACTTTCCAGTAACTATTTCCTCAAAGTGACTTTGAAATAAAATAATCCCCTCAAATTTATTTTTTAGCCCGTCATGAATATATAAGTTTGCAGTTTCTCAGCGTGAAGTTTCTCACTTTGGAAAGTGGGGGGGGGGAGGGAACAAACCTTTTATTTCTCATTGTTTAATAATTTTACGATTAACTTTTTTTTCTTCAGTTGTTGCACTTTTTTTTGAAGTGGAAAAATAAATAATAACGCTTGAAGTTAGAGGGAGAAGCACATTTTAGTTGTATCAAAGGAAACATGAAGATTTTTCGGACAGTGAAGAGAACAATTTTTTTTTTCAATTAGACAGTCCCTTCTGAGTTAATTCTCTGAGGAATAAAAGTTTAAATTAAATTTGATATCAAAAAAGAAATATACATAGTGTTTTTTTTTTCAGAAATCTATTTCAAATTGAAATGTGAATTTTTTTCTACTTACCTAAAGGAAAAGAAAAATATTTCTTCCAAATTGTCCAAGAGTAATTCTTTTACATTAATAACATTAAAAGTTAAAACTTTAGTAGATATTTCTTACGAGAACACAGGAAAAATTTCCCATTATTGTGTCAGAGTTTATCAGATTACGTTTTTGCTGAAATATTTCTTATTTCTTATGATTTGTTTCCCTATTCTACTATTATATATCAGCTATAAACTGAGTTTCCTCTGTACGAAATTAATTTATCTGAACAATGAATGTTACGTTGTAGTATAAATAAAAGTCTACTTTTTTAAAGGCTTTATCTATTTAATGATTAAATATTCACAGCCTGAGACAATATGCATCATTTTTTTTCTTATTATATCATTATATCTCAGGTATAAAGTAATTTTTATTTGTACGAAATTAATTTACCTGAACAATGGATGTTTCGTTATAGTATGCGTAAAAGTCTAGTCTTTAAAAGCCTTCTTCTTTTAATGATTAAATGTTTACAACCTGAGACAATATGCTTTTGGATAACTCTTTTATAAGAAATTTTTAAGACAAAATACCTAGTAATAGATTCAACTGTAATCTTAAGGTTTAATAATTTAAGTCATTTAAACTTTTTATTACTCGGTGGGATTGCATTTTCCCCTATATATCTATATGCCTTATTCACATATTGATTGCCGCATAACTTTTCTCCTAAATTTACCCTAATTAGCAGTCAATGAACGTAGGCCTGTGGTAAAGAAAGACTATTAATTTAAATGTAAGATCTTTATTAACTAACATTACTTAAATCTCAATCAAATCCATGCCAAGTCATCATCATCTCCCATCTCGCGACGCGCGACCACGTCCAGCAGCTTACAAATCTAAACTCTATCTGCAAAAACCCTTTGTCTTAAAGTCCGCTCAAAACCCCTTATTCAGCAAATAGAACTTTTTCGAATGTTCTTTTCCACTTATGTAACTATCTTTGGATTCCCAGATGAGTCTAAATTTAGCAGCGACTACCCACATATTGCTCTCCTCTAAATCCCACCGTCAGGTGGCGGCCTCTATTGATCACTTTAGCTATCAAAAACTACCTCTTTTTTCCTCTTCATAATTAAAATTCGCGCGAAAACATTTAATTTTTAACAATTCTCTTAATTATTCTTCTCTCTCTAGTTAATCCTTGACAACTTTCCCCACTCCTCGACTGAAAAATGGATGAAAACTAAATGAACACTAAATCAAAAATTTACCCTGACCTAATTTTTTTTCCTATATACACCTAGCCGGATTGAATTGAGGTGTGGTTACAGGTTACACAGGTCTCCATTTGAGACATACTTGACATCGAAGAAACATCAATCATTACAATATCAATTATCAAAATTATAAAAATCACTAAAACAAACGCGAGGCATTATTCTTCATTTGTGCACAAAATAAAAAAAAAACATATTTTTCTAAAATAGCACCATAATTACACAATTATTTTTACGAGATCCAGAGAGAAAAATATACACAGAAGTATCTCAAAGACAAAGAGAGTTTAAACAAGATAGGAATTTTTTTATTTTTTTTTAAAGACAACACACAAAGAGTCTTAAAAAAAACCTATAATCACCTTATCATCACCGTAAGGTAAAGTCAAGTGACGTTAGGCACCAAAAGTATTATCTAAGGAAGTGGATCTCTGAAATTCACATTATTTTTATAAAATCATAAACACATCATAAAATTTATATCATCTTAATAAATTGAACCAAGAATACACAAGAATTATTGAAATATAGATCATTTAAATCTTAAAGGTATGAAATCAACTTTCAATTTTGTATTATAAAATTCAGAACATTTCTTTCTCATTTTCACATGAGTTTCATAATCATTCGGTGACTATTATCTTACCCCGCGAATACACATTCGCGAAAAAGGAGCGAAGAGTAGGGGGAAACAGGGATATATGGGTCCCCTCAACAATAACCACACTATTCTTCTCCTCACTCGGGCACTCGCTTCGGTAATGATCTTTTGACAAGCGATCAAAGGAACAAATAACTTCTCCCCCACGTTGGGGGGTAGGTGAAAGGGGAATCGTCCTCGGATCATGCTTTTCGGAAAGGGATGAATGGTGACGGGCAGGGGGGTCAAAGGTCAAAGGGGTAATGACGTAGGGAATTTGCGAAAAGCGGGAACATGAGAACGGTCAGTAGGGTCGATTAGTCACGGTCCTGGAGCGTGACTAATGTATCATGGGGAGTGGCTGATTCGCGTGTGTGTACATGGAGCTATAAAAACTCTTGACCACATATGAATTGAGAAGACATGCGAAAAAGGCTCATGCCTGGTCAAACACTAAATCATTCTCTTAATTGATAAAATATGTAATGTAACTCACACTCTATTCAATATATTAGCACAATCCTACCATTACCAAAATTAAAATATTTCGTAAACCTTCACATCTTACATCAATGAAAAATGATCCAAAATTCCATACCTCACTTTATAAAAATCAGACAATATCAATACAATTTATTTTAATATAACAAAAATACACTTAGAATAATATTTATCAAAAATGTAGAGCAATTAAAAAGGTACCTTATAAAATAAAAATATAAACACAAAAGCATATATAAGAAATGAAAAAGCCATCATCAACTAAGAGACCAGAATTTCCCAGAAATTTTTTTTAAATTACTCATAATTTAGTACATTATACTTTGTTTTTCCCCACCCCCCGAACAACAAGAAAAAGATGGATAAACATTTTAATTTCGTAGAATAACAATATCAAAGTTTTTTCCAATGTCAAAGTATTAATTAATCTGGAAAACATGAAACAACTCTATCAAACTCGAAATTCTAATTAAAATTCAAGCAAAACCGTACACATAAATAGCAAATTTTAATTCAGCAAATTAAAACTGCACTGAAAATTTCAAATATTCAATGCAAACCAATTGGGAAGTGCCATCAGAAAAATCAAGTGTCCAAATCCTCCTAGTTGTACCAAAGTTTACACACTCTTCAGTGCACATGGTTGTCTAACATCAGTTTTAAAATGTATGGGTTTATTGCTCCCAAAATCATACTGAATTTAGTTTAGATTCTGATGTCACCTCCAAAAACATTCTATTTTTACATCAAAACAAGGTAGCTTTTACGAAAATCAGAAATAATAGACCCATCTCAGTTACAAGAATTAAATCATAAATTTTAGCTTACCTTTAGAAACATTAGAACAGTATATATATATTTTTATGATTAGTTCAAAATTAGATAGCAAATAAAATTTGCAGTAATTTAATTTACTTCTTCGGTTCTCCGGATATTGCTCCATGAACAGTCGTTTCTGCTTGTGATGGCCGAAAATCCTTCAACACTTTCATTTTTTGAAATCGGTGAAAGAAAAAAAAAAACACTTTTAGTTATCCCTATTTACAAATCAATAAGTACTGATGTCTCGTAGTCGTTCGTTAACACGCACAGCATCATTGTCGAAAACACAACGTCGCTCCGGGTAATAAAATTTTTATTCTTCGGTCACCCTGTTGATTCTCTTCTACACAAATCACGTTTTTTTCCCGCTGAATTCTCTACTCCATCACTGTCGATGAATTCTCTGGGAAATTATTATCCCCAGATGTGAAGATCGACGTTTTACATCAAACGAAGAAAATTGTCGAAGACTTGAAGGGGTAACCCGCCGGAACAGATAAACTCGATGCGAATGGCGTCAGCGCCGCACAGCGTTGTCAGGCACAACTGGATTCAGCCAGGTCTTCCTCTCCACACAAATCGTACTGAAGCAACGCAAATAAAAACCAGGCAGATCTTGCAATCCTCTTTGGAAGACGGTAATCATATTAATGTTGAACTTCATTCTTGGTGTTAAGTCGGCGTCTGCACAAACACAAAAACTTTGCAGCTTCAAAACAAAAATAATACTTTTCTGCCAACGGGCGACGCTGTCGCGAGGAAGGAGATGAAGAACTTGGACAAATTTACATATTTTAATTCTTTTAACTTATTTTAAAATGGCTGCGGGTTTAGTTTTTTCCCTCGCATGATTGCTGGATCCAACCGACTTATGACACGCGTCTTATTGACACGTGAATTCCCGCATAACTTTTCCCCTAAATTTACCCTAAGTAGCAGTCAATGAACGTAGGACTGTGGTAAAAAAAAGACTATTAATTTACATCTCAGAGCTTTATTAACTAACATTACTTAAATATCAATCCAATCCGTGCCAATTCATCATCATCTCCCATCTCGCGACGCAGGACCACGTCCTGCAACTTACAAATATAAACTCTATCTGCAAAAACCCTTTGTCTTAAAGTTCGCTCAAAACCTCTTATTCAGTAAATAGAACTTTGTCTAATGTTCTTTTCCCCTTATGTAACTAGCTTTGGATTCCCAGATGATTCTATATTTAGCAGCGACTACCCACATATTGCTCTCCTCTAAATCCAACAGTCATATGGCGGCTTCTGTTGATAACTTTAGATATTAAAAACTCCCCCTTTTTTCCTCTTCATAATTAAAATTCGCGCGAACACATTTAACTTTTAACAATTATCTTAATTACTCTCCTCTCTTTAATTAATCCTTGGCAACTATATATATAAGTGAAAGGTTAAAGAAAAACTTGATAACGATTTGCAACAACTGATAATAGAGCTTACAAAATATGCAGTTACAAGCTTTCAACTTTAAAAGAAGTTACTCGGTTTCTTAATAGTTCCGACTAATCAAATAAAAATAAACTTCTTTGTATTTTGCTAGTTTTGTTTTTTTGGAAGAAATATACTGCGTGCATTTGATATGCAAGCATTAGAGAGAGATACTTCAGGTTAAAAGCAGAGGTAATTTACTTTATAACGAAAAAAACATACTTTGAATCCAAAATCAAAATTTTAATTCCGATGTCTTGATATTGATGATTCTCTTTCTTGGCAAACTGACATATATGCCACGAAGTAAATATTTGAATGAAAGGCTACATAAAATACATTTAGATCATGACGGTAAGCTTTTAATGGAAATTGACGCCTCTTTATTCCGTCCACGTTTTTCCTTTACAATAACTATTTACTCAAAGAAATTTTAAAAAAAAATAACCCCCTCATTTTTTTTCTTCTATCCCGGTATAAAGAAATACTATTGCAGTTTTTAAGCGTGAAGTTTCTCACTTTGGAAAGTGTGGGGGTCAAATATTTCGTTTCACAGTGTTTAATAATTTTAAAATTTAGTCTTTTCCTTCAGTTGAGACACATTTTCTTTGAAGTGGAAAAATAAACAGCAACACTTGAAGTTAGAGGGAGAAGCTCATTTTAGTCGCATCAAAGGGAAGTTGAAGATTTTTGTTTGGCAGTGAAATGAATAAAAAATAAAAATAATATCAATTTGCTTGTCTGTTTGCAGTTATTTCTCTTAGGAAAAAGAGATCAAATTAAATTTTTTATAAAACTAAATACATGGATATTTTTTATACTAAAGCTATGTCAAATTGAAATTGGAATAATTTGTTTTACTTGTCTAAAATTGAGAAAAAGTATGTCGTCAAAAATTTTCCAGAGTAAATATTTTATATTTGTAACCATAAAAGTAAAAACATCAGTTGAGATTTCAAAGGAAGTTATCTGCTGGGGGAAGTAAGATTTGCAAAGATTTCAGCTAACATTAAAAACTTAATGCGAGGGTCCCAGGAAAAGACTTGCATGACAGTTGTAACCTTACAAGAAAATACTTAAGTAGACATTTCATAGGAGGTTATATGCCTGGTGAATGACGTTAACATATTCTAGTTAACATTACAAACAATACATAATACGGGAACACAGAAAAATATTTCATTATTGTACGAGATTTTACTAGATTATGTGTTGGCGGATATATTTGTTATTTACATTATTTGTTTTCCTATTCTATCATTACATGTTAGCTTTAAACTAATTTTCAACTGTATTAAATTAACTATAAAAAACGGATGTTTCGGTATATTATTGCTAGGGGTACGTAATTTTCGCTTGAAAAATATACAAATTTTGTAGAAAAAAATTACAATATATAAAATTTCGCATTTATTCGCAAATGTATATATATATATATATATATATATATATATATATATATATATATGACAAGCTTTCCTTTTTCACGTTAATTTAGTGCCATCATTGTCCAGTCGTGGTCCGGTAGACATAAGAGAAGAGGAATTAATCCTTTAAAACATATTTATTAAGACTAATGAACCATATCTCCGAATGATAGTTGGCGATTCCGCTCCAACCAAGTCACCTCAACCTTCCCCATTGAAATCTATCTGCCAACTGACGCAGTTCTTTTTGTCTTCTTCGCGCCTAAACATGTGCTGACACTACAATTAGAAAGTTCCAGAAGCTTCTCCTTACGTAACTTTAAAAAACTCGCTTGAATACTCATTTTTTAAAACTGGACCATCAGGTGTCGACCTCTATTGGTACCTTTGGCTATTATAACCCCCGTTTCCTTTTTTCTCCGATATTTGGCGAATTAATAGTATTTAATTGCTAATTCCTATTTTTTCTAAACAAAACCCCCGTTTAAAGTGCCCCATAGTTAAGGCATTACACACACACACACACACACTCATATATATATATATATATATATATATATATATATATATATATATATATATATATATATATATATATATATATATATATATATATATATATAAGTGTCTAAAGCAAATAAGCTTTTCTAAAAAACTAGATCATCATTTAGAACCTTAAGCGTAATCTATAGCGCTAAGCTGCTAACAAATTAGTTACTAAATAAGCTATATATATATATATATATATATATATATATATACAGTCGAACCTCCATATATCGAACTTCCATATATCGAAATTTTCTATATATCGAACTCTTAGGAAATCTCCGTGTTCATTACATAGAAAAATTTTTTCTTTATATCGAAAAAATCTCTATATATCGAAATTTTTTTCAAGACAAATTGGAAGATTTTATTCCACTTTAGAATAAAATCTCCCAATTTTTGGCATTTGAAATAATATGTCGTGGAAAATGTCCCTGATTAAGTTTTTTAGTGGACTGAATAAACTTGCTGCAAAACTGGCTGTTCTGCAAGATATTCGTAGATTTTTTTTTAAAGAATGTAACTGTGATCATTGTAACCACTGTCTGGATTATTGTTTGTTTTAAAGGTATTTACTAGTACTCAATAAATCTTTCATATTAATTCATTTTTTAGTTATTAACTTTCATTTAATAGGATTCGCATATAAATTAGAAATGGAGTTTCGTATACGAAAATTAGCTTTAATTTTTTTAGAAGAATTATGATAAAATTAAGCTCAATTCTATATATCGAAATTTCTATATATCGAATTTTTTTCCGGCAATTTGCTACTTCGATATATGGAGGTTCGACTGTATATATATATATATTTATATATATATATATATATATATATATATATATATATATATATATATATATATATATATATATATATTATATATATATATATATATATATATATATATATTATATATATATATATATATATATATATATATATATATATTATATATATATATATTATATATATATATATATATATATAATATATATATATATATATATATATATATATATATATATATATATATATATATATTTCTCTTTTTAAAAAAAAAATCTCAATAATTTTATTTTCTTGGTTAGGCAAATATAAAAATTCTTAATTGAAAGCTAACATTGTAGCAGTCTCCACATTCTCTTCCTTAAGTCTTTAGCAATAAATAATAAGAAAACTTCGAGAGTGAGATCTCTGAGTAAAAGACCGTGGATGGTCTTAGATAAGCAGTTATGTTAATAAATAATTACTATTATCACCGAGTTTCACCGAAAAGTAGTAAAAAAATAATTTTCGCCTTTATTCGCATCTATTTCGCACATACGAAAATTTCGTATCCCTAATTATTACTAATAGTCTAGTTTTTTAATAGCTAAGTTTTTTCAATTGATTAAATTTTTACAGCTCAATAATATATGTAAGAGAATAATTTTCTTCATAAGGGAATTCTTTGATAAAACTGCTCAATCATAGCTGCAACTGCAATCATAAATTTTAAGAATTTTACCCGTTTACAAGAAGAACTGGGAGAAGATTTGTTAAAAATGATATTAGACAGAACAAACTATAAATCCCAAATCTTTAGTTTTAAAAGAAGCTACTGATTTAAAAAAAAATTATGGTATATCATAAGAACAGATCAAAACACTCCCTTTAAAAGTACCGAACTCAATAGTCCCGACTAATCAAATGAAAATATCTTTCAATAAACTTCCTGTATTTCGCTAAGTATTTATTTTTTTGTCCTACGTTACAAAGACAATCTGCAGGTTTAAAGCAGATTTCATTCATTTCGAGACGCAAAACAAACATTTTATCCAAAATCAAAATATCAATTCGGAAGTGTCGTTATCGATGATTCCCATTAGTTACAGACGAAAATATTTAAATGAAAGACTTCATGAATGCTTTTAGATCATGACGGTCAGGTTTTAATGGAATCTGACATCCTTTTATCAAATGAATGCTCTATACTTTTCAGTAACTATTTCCGACTCTGAAATAAAATAACCCCCTCAAATTTATTTTTTAGTCGGCATGAATAAATAAGTTTGCAGCTCGAAGTGGGAAGTTTCTCACTGTGAAAAGTGGCTGAGGATTCTATTTTTTTTATTTCGCAGTGTTTAATAATTTTACGATTCATTTTTTTATTCCTTCAGTTGTGACACATTTACTTTGAAGTGGAGAAATAAACAATAAACTTTGAAGTTGGAGGGAGAAACGCATTTTAGTCGAATCAAAGGTAACTTGAAGATTTTTCGGGCAGGGAAATAAATTAAAAAATCTTTCAATCAGCTGGTTTCTTCTCAGTTATTTCTCTTAGGAAAAAATGTTTAAATTATATTTGTTATGAGAATAATAATAAACGTGTAATGGCCAATGAGAATTCGAGCAAAAGATGGCGCTGTGTTTGGCTTTGAAGTGTTTGAAGTATGTGTAGAGAATTGGCCAGAAGAGTGAGAGAGATTTTAGAATGATGGTGTAGGAAGGTAAATGTAAAATATCTGAAATATCTGTCTTTGTTTTGCCTTAATAAATGTTGTGGCTCTAAACCGAATGCCGTTTCTTCACTAACTCCCTTAAAATAACATTTGGAATGACGTTAAAGATGGATTGAAACAATACTTTGTTATTTTATAAAAACTATGTCAAATTGAAATATTCATATTTTATTAAACTTGTATAAATTAAAGAAAAAATGTTTCGTCCGAAATTTTTCGGAGTAATTCTTTTATTTTTTCAACTTATATCTGCCTGGTGAATAACCTTTATATAGATGTGAGTGTAAATTTAAAAAAATCATTAGTACCAAATACGGTAACAAAGGAACACATTTGTAATTTCCTATCAGATTTTATCGCATTATGTTTTGGCTGCACAATTTTTTTCCTATATCATTATATCTCAGTTATAAACTGATTTTCATCTATACGAAATTAATATACTTGAACAATCGATGTTTAATTATAGTATTAGTCTATTTTTTAATAGGGTTCTTTTCTTTAATGATTAAATTTTTACAATCTGAGATAACATGTTTTAAAATAATTTTTTTGTAACAAAGATTTTAGTCAAAACAATCCAATAATAGATTCAACTGTAATCATAACGTTTAATAATTGGATTTATATGTAAGAAAATTTTGGCACACATTTGTAAAAAAATATCAAAGAGAGTTTAAAATATGCATTAACAATCTTTCAATTTGAAAAGAAGCTTTCTTAAAAATATCTCATACCATGAGAACAAATCAAAGCACTAAGTTTAAATGTACATAAGACAATAGTTCTGACTAATCAGATAAAAAAGCTTTCAATAAACTTCTTGTTTTCCTCTTAATTTGTATTGAAAAAAAAATACGTACTCTATGCGCCT
The DNA here is from genome assembly GCA_907164885.2 of Dolomedes plantarius. Taxonomy (NCBI): domain Eukaryota; kingdom Metazoa; phylum Arthropoda; class Arachnida; order Araneae; family Dolomedidae; genus Dolomedes; species Dolomedes plantarius. The sequence goes on along the minus strand of OU015503.1, from coordinate 38,630,153 downwards.
ATATTAGACAGACAAATTGCAGGTTTAAAGCAGAAATCATTAATGTGAAGACGAATACCAAACAAATATTTGATCCAAAATGAAAGTTTTCAATTGTAAGTATTGATATTGATTATGTGACAGACGGAAATTGTCGTAACGTTTTGAAATGCTTATTAACTTTTGCTACAATATTACTATTAAAGCCTGCTTTGCCATTCGAATACTTAAACGCATTAGGGAGCTGTTCCCTCAATAATTTTACAGGGGTATATAGTCCCCCAGACAATCACTTCTTTCTCAAAAAATGTGCATCCTTTTGGTCACGTTTTCAGCATTCAGCGCTTATCAGCGGAAACAGAAAATACCAATGTTAATCCCTTAAAAGGGGTTGCCTAACGATTGGCGATAACATTCTCCTTTGATCCCTTTTTTTTACTCGCAGACACATCAATAATCTTTGTCCACAGAACTAGCCGTGCGCCTTCGCGCTGGAATTGGCGTGATATGCTCCAGATGGTGTCTGAATCAGAAAATCACGTGACCGTCCCAGCACGGGGCAAAGGTTGAAGAAAAACAGACAGAGGGATCTCTCGGGAGCCTTGCCGTAGGACCATGTAGTCATTACTACTCCTGTTTCCGACGCCCTGGAAGAAGCGATTCCAGTGCCGTTACTGGATTCGATCCCGCCCGCCTGATCCTTGCTGGCCGGAGATCGACCACCATGTACCTCTATTTGTAAATGGCAATAAGCCACTGGCCTTAAGCCTCCTCTAACTAACTTAAATTTAAAAATAAATCCGAAGTACTTCATATACTCGTGTCTGTCACCCTTTTATCTTTTTTTTCAGAATGACCAGCACTGGCCATGTTGTATGTATAGCCACTAGATATTAAGATATGGAGTTCCTTTCTTCCAATGACATTTTTAGTACCACATCTCCCATTTTAGTGCCACAATGGACACAATTTAAATGCCACAGAAATATACTCAGTAAAGTAAAGTAAAGTTAAGTAAAGTTTAAAAAAAAAAGTGCGTGGCGGCCACGTGCTTTAGAAGTCAAACTTTACACATAGAGAGATTTGATGCTGGGTTATATTTGAATATTTCCCGACATTTTTTAATGGTATCGTGAGAGAGTCGTTAATCCTGAGTCTCATTATTCTCATTGCCATATATAACAAACTAGCTAAATACCCGTGCTTCGCTACGGAGTACATTCTAATTAAATACAACGGTCAATGTATGCAATTGATGCAAAAAAATATTTATAAAAAAATCGTAACGGATATTTTTATAGACAAAATGATGTAGAAGAAAATATTCAAATTAAATCTAATAGAACATAGTAAAGAATATAGTACAGTTAATATAGTGCAGTTTGAGGACATTTATTTTGCTGTATTTTAATATTTTTTTAATAATGTCCAATCGTCTGCCGCATTAGAAAGAAAAAAAAATATTTTTTTGTCTATTTCGTTGTTATGCACGTGACGCAAAATTAGTTTTTTTTTTCCAATGCGGAGGCACTTGTCGTCAAAAATTCGCCTATACTACGCAGCAATTTTACTGCCCATTTTATTGTGGGGGCACCTTATAGGCGGACAGCATTACCCCCTATGAAGGGACGAAACAAACGGAGGCATTTTTCTTGGCGCGACGCCAGGATTCGATTCGAGCCAACACCTCCTAAACGAAGGTGTTCTTTAGGAGGTGTTGTTCAAGAACCCTCAGCACCGAAAACCAGCGCGCTGTACCACTGGGCCGCCACAAGCCCGCAAAATTAGTTTAAAGTATCACAAAAAGTAAAGCAACCACGTGATTAGCATTTTATAAATTAAATTCTAAAAATTAATCTTTAAATTTCACCAAAAATCAGAAAATGAACGTAAAGATTCGAAAAAGATTTCATTCTAAAGTAATTTTTATGATCTTTCTCGTGATATATATTTTATAACCCTCAGATTATTATTTTGAATACAAACTTAAAAAAAGTTACAAAAACAGTTTAAAAATTTAATTTTAAAACAATCTAAGAAGACTTTTTCAAAAATCTTTCTTTGTGTACCCCTACACTATAAGAAGAATCGCCATGCAAAATTTCAGCCCTTTAGGTCCAGCGGTTTGGTCTGTGCGTTATCTGTCAATCAGTTACAGAACTGTTTTATATATAGACTAGCTGAAAACCCGCGCTTCGCTACGGAGTACATTCAAATTAAATACAACGGTCAACGTATGCATTTTATGCCAAAAAATAAATATATAAATTTATAATAAATGCGATGATCAATGTATACAATTGATGTAAAATATATATCTATCTATATATATATATTTATAAAAAAAATCGTAAGGGATATGCATTTTTTGGATCATATCCAATCGTCTGCTCAATTAGAAAGAGAAAAAAATATTTTTTTTGTCTATTTAGTTGTTACGCACAAGACGATAAATTTATTGAAAGTACCAGAAAAAGAAATCACGTGATCAGCATTTAATAAATTAAATTCTAAAAATTAATCTTTAAAAATTCCCCAAAAATCAGGAAATGAAGGTAAAATTTTGAAAAAAAATTCATTTTGAAGGAATTTTTATGATCTTTCTCGTGATATAAATTTTATAACCTTCAATGTATTATTTTAAATGCAAACGTAAAAAAAGTTTAAAAAACAGCTTAAAAATTTAATTTAAAAAAAATCTAAGAAGAATTTCTGAAAAATCTTTCTTAGTGCACCCCTACACTATTAGAAGAATCGCCATGCAAAAATTCAGCCCTTTAGGTCCAGCGGTTTGGTCTGTGCGTTGTATATCAGTCAGTGAATGAATGAGTCAGTTACGGAACTGTTTTATATATATAGATGATGCTGTGTTACTCCTCGACGATCGGTTTGTCCAATTCTCTCGTAGCCATTATGAAAGACGTATCACGTCTTCTCTGAATACTCTGAACTGACGAAGATATGTATATGGTGGGGGAAAAATGCTTACTCTGAGCGCGTACATTAGAGAGAGATACTGCTGGTTAAAAGCTGATTTCTTTCATTTTGAGACAAATAACAAAAAAAATCATTTGATCCAAAATCAAAATTTCAATACCGACGTGTCGTTATCGATAATTCCCATTTGTGAGAGACGGGAAATATATGCAGCGAAGTAAAAATTTAAACGAAAAAGGGAATTAAATTCTTTCAGATCATGAAGGTAAAGTTTTAATGGAATCTCACGTCATTTAATCATATCCATGCTCTGTTGGGCTCTGCATGTATAGGTTAATGGTAATAAATAATACAAAAGTATGATATACTGTTCTATGTATCTTGGTAAAATAGTAAATTTGTGAATTATAAAAGTTAATCAATAATATACAAAATTTATATCTGTGATTATATATATAAAGAAATAGAAAGGTCAAAATTAAACATAGTATAGTGCAAACATAAACAAATACGTAAGAGTTAAAGATATGGAAGGTTCGATTGGTTGTATGACTTTGAGCTACGGAGGCCAGGGTTCGGTTCCAGCTCGAGACAGACATGAAGACTAAAGTATGTATAATGATATATATCGAAGTAAAGAAATATAATAGTTTAGTAAGTGTAAAAAAATACTATGTAAAGTCTTAGCACTGACCAAATATAATGTATACTGTGTATTATATATTATACCTAAAGTTATTGTATGTTATATATAAGGTGTTTTTGTATTGTTATGTTTTGATTATTATGTATGGTTTAGTACATACCGTTTTTTGTTTAATGGTGTGACTTAATTTGGTCCACCTAAATGTAGCTAATTTTTTGGTACGGTTTGCTAAGTGAGCACTCATTGTGTTACAATTTGTGTTAAAATATGATAAGAAATGTATAATCGAATTTAAATAAGATAAAATAAGGACAAATTTTTAAGTCCAGTTGCAACAGGGTAAAATAGAAATTAGTTTTGAAGCTGTCGTTAGAATTGATGCTTTAAGAAATTTTTATATTTTAGCTCCTTATTAATAAATTAATGAATTAATACATTAAGGAATTAAAATTGTTGCCACTGAAATAGGTTAAAAATAAAAAAAGGGATTTGATATACAGATCGTCGCTCTTTGCGTGGAGGATGCTCTTATTTAAACGCCATTTAAGCTCACGCTGTGGTCAGGAAAACATCTCGAATATCCATGCTTTGTGCTTTTCAGTAACTATATCCTAAAAACGGTTTTTGAAAGAAAATAACCACCTAAAATTTATTTTTTAGTCCAACATAAATCAATAAGTTTTTCAGCTTTTAAGCGTGAAATTTTTCACAGTAGGAAGTGGCGGGGACAAACTTTTTTTTCACAGTTTTTAATAATTTTACGATTCACATTTCTCAATTCATTTGCGACACATTTCCAATGAAGTAAAAAAAATAATAAACAATAACGCTTAAAGTTAGAGGGGGAGCGCATTTTAGTCGCATGAAAGGAAACTTGAAGATTTTCGGTGAGTGAAAAGAAAAGAAAAAAATTTTCAATCAGCTAGTCTCTTTTCAGTTATTTCTCTCAGGAATAAAAGTTTGAATTAAATTTGTCGTCAAAATGAAAATATGGATAGTTATTTTACAAAAGCTATGTCAAATTGAAATGCGAATATTTGGTTCTACTTTCCTAAATTAAGGGAACAAGGAACCTTGAAACTCGTTTTTAAATTT
>OU015503.1:38562996-38620496 GCA_907164885.2 Dolomedes plantarius | reverse complement strand
TTAAACATCTTTTTTAACATCAAATCTTTATGAATGATTTTACTTACAGTGCCAGAAGACATTCCTAGTTTCGATGCAATGGATCTTTGACTCGGCGTATTTTCTTTTAGGATCAGAGACTTCATTTTCTTGATATTTACCTCCGTTCGAACAGTCTTAGGATGAGGTTTAGTGGTCATGTTTTTATTTTTACTTCCAGTTAGACGTTTTTTCCCTTTCAAATTTAATATAGTATAAATACCTATTTTTGAAATGCCATAACTGAAATTTTTACACCGCTTTATAATTTGTTGATACGAATATTTCTCCCCGGAAAGTACAGTTACTTAACCTTCGAGTCATCTATCAATTTTAGGAGACATTTTCAAAATAAATCTTTCATTTTACATTCCAATCAAAGCAAAACAACAGAAGATGATTATTCTGAAGTTGCCAAATATTTATCTCAAAATGCAAACGCAAAAAACAAATTACAAAATTGTTTCCATAAAGTGCGAACGACCTTATATAATATGCTTACTTGCCCGGCATTACTAAATAAGTCTCAGCTTTTAATTGTGTATTTTATCATTGTGGAAAATGACGGGGAAAAATATTTTTTTCGCAGTGTTTAATAACTTTGTGATTCACTATTCTCCTTTAGTTATGACACATTTTCTTTGAAGTGGAAAAAATAATCAAAAACGCCTGAAGTTAGACGGAAAAACACATTTTAGTCGCATCAAAGGAATCTTGAAGGTTTACTTAGGCAGTGAAAATAAAGAAAAAAAATCTTCCTATGAGCTCGTCTCTTCTCAGTTATTTCTCTCTGGAATGAAAGTTTAAATTAAATTGGCTATCAAAATGAAAATGTGCATAGTCATTTTACGAGTGTTATGTCAATTGAAATGAGGATATTTTGGTCTACTTGTCTAAATAAAAATATATATATATATTTCATCCGAACATTTTCAGAGTAAATCTTTTACATTTGTAACTTTAGAAGTAAAAACTTATGTAGAAATTCCATAGAAAGATAACTGGCAGGTGAATAACATTTTCACAGATTCCAGTTAGAATTAAAATCTTAATGCGAAATACGAGAACACAAGGAAAGACTTTCATTGGTGTATCATATTATTTTTGGCTGAAATATTTCTTATTTATGTTGCTTTATTTTCCTCTTTTAACATTATATCTCAGGTATAAACTGATTTTCATGAGCTAATCTAATTGACCTGAATAATGGAACTTCTGCTACAGTGTATATAAAAAATCTATTATTTTAATAGCCTACGTTTTTATTAAATATGTTTTAGAACCTGAGTATCCACTTTTTATTAATGATTAAATTTTCAGAACCTGTAAAAATATGTTTTACAATTTTTTTCTTTAGAACAAAATTTTCCGACAAAACTACCCTGTAAAAATTTATGGTAATCATATGGTTTAATAATTTAAGTCATTTGTAAGAACATCTTGGTGAAAATTTGAAAAAACCTGATAATAGAGCGTTCAAAATATGCCGTTTAAATCTTTTAACTTTGAAAGAAGCTACTCAGATGATTAAAAATATCGTATGAGACAAATAACAACACTCAAAAAGTTTTGTTTAATAGTGACAAAACCAATAGTTCCGACTTATCAAATGAAAGTAGTTTTCAGTAAACAACTTGTTTTTCGCTTAAATTTTATTTTGAAAAAAAATGCTTACTCTATGCGCGTATACAGAGATACTGACGGTTTAAAAGCACATTTCATTCGTTTTGAGACAAATAACAAACAAACATTTCATGAAATATCAAAATTTCTCTTTCGACTCGTCGTTATCAATGATTTCTATTAGTGACAGACGGATATATACCCAGCGAAGGAAACATTTAAATGAAAGGCAACATAAAATACTTTTTGATCATGACGATAAGGTTTTAATGGAGTCCGACATCCTCTTATCACTTGCATACTCTGTACTTTTTAGTAACTATTTCCTCAAGGCATTTTTGAAAAAAAAATATACTCTTCAAATTTACTTTTATACATACACTAGCATTATTACCCGGCGTTGCCCGGGTAGATATATAGATATAAAATTTTTCATGCATTCCATCAAAAAAATACTGGGCTGCACCCCCCACTCTTCATGTTCATCTGGTCAGATAGAATGCGCTTAGCGCGTTGCTACTGAAATGATATACAAACAATAAAAAAGAAAGAAACTTTGAGGCTGCGGACCTTCTTCTAATTATACGGCTGATTTTATTGAGAATTAATAACCCACTGTTGCGTGAATCGCAAGTTTGCATTAAATAAAATTACTGTTTAATTATATTTGTTACACAGAGAAAAAAAAGTCGTTCGGTGAACCCACTTCTCCGAGTTCAAATCCACTGCACAGGGGAACTCGCTTTTGGTGAGTCGTACAACCCATGTCGGAAAGTGGGTTCTAGAACCCAGATCCCAAGCGGGTTGATTTACCCGGCACCAACTCACTAAAATGGGTTATACGACTCACTTTAAAGTGTGTCGAAAAAACACACCAACATGAGTAGACAAACTCTTCTTTCGAGTTCAATATCTCACTTTATTTTGGGTTATAAAATCCATGACTAATGAGTTTTTTTAAGTAAATGAGTTTACGCTATAGTACTCGAAATCCCTTCCCTCCCGCCGTCGTTAAATTAAACGATTTTATGCTAGTAATTCATTATTCATTGTTTTGTATATTTATTATCTCAGTTCCCCCCCCCCCTCCCCCCCTATCCTTTCTTGTGAAAAAAAAAAACCTGCGCTATACACCCATATTTGGAATATAATTGCTATTAAAATTTAAGGATTTTTTTCAAAGTCTTATAAAAAAATAAATATATATTTGTTATAAAATCTTGCAAACTTATATCATAAGTGATGAAAGGATGCCTAAAAATTATAAAGATATCAAATATTTAAAATATTAATCAAGCATCCATTATTTTTTTGCAAATCTGTTTCATTCACAGGAATAACTGAGAAGAAAAAGAAGCTCCAATTAAAAAAATATGCTGAGATTTAGTGGGATGCTTCTATATGCATGTAAAATAAAATTTACAGGAAACTTATGAATATTATAATGTATAGAACCTTAAAATTTCGTAGGTCAAAAAGTTTTCCTTAACAACTTTTAGTTTAATTAACCTGAAACGAATATTTTGTCAAGAAAGTTTCAGATCTTAGCTTTAACACAAAAAAGATATTCACAAGATAAATTTTTTAAAACTGAAACAAAAAATTAATTACGCTGATTTTAGTAATATATATTTCTAATTGATAAAGATACCTTGATCCCCACACAACTAATTTAGAAACAATGACAATATCTCAAATTGTAACATTTAAGATTTTCAGGAAATATAGATAATCATTTTGTAACACACAAGTTTTTTTACAGGTATATTCGACCAAATCATCCATTAATACTTACATGGTTTGTAAACTTCTTAATTATATGTTAATATACTTACCCAGTTGCTCTAAATAGAACCTCTCCATGTTTTGAAAATTTTATAAAGTACTAATATATTTACTATAAATATACTTTTCTACGTAGAAATTAAATAATTCATGCATAATGCATTCACAATTCCTGCTAAATAAAGTGTGCTCTCAAATGCATACTTTAATGAGAAAGAATATAAACTCACATTTAAATCAAAAAAAAAACATCCCAGCAAACAAAAATACAAATATAGAGAAACTTTTATTTACATATATACATATACTTGTATTTAAATAACGAGGCACAATTTTATAAAAAAAAAAAAAAAAAAAAAAATTTATTTTGAAATGAAAATCTTCAAAACCCTTCAGATAGTGAAGCTTTCAGCATTTTTCACCTGAAATATAAAATAAAATTCATAAATGTTATGCATTTCAGTGTCAAAGTTGATTTTAATTTTCATGTAGTTAAACTTTTGAAATGCTCACTAATAGGTTCTATATAAATTGATACTGTTTGGCTCAGTTTTTACTGCAATATTTAAAAAATCAAGACATTAGGATTTTAAACTTTGAAATAGCAGCCAGCAAGAAATTGTCTTTTGTCATTACCTTTCCATAACAAAATTTTAACTGCAGTTGCAGTACACAGAACTGATTATCCATGTTGCAGGAAAATTACTGCTATATTAAGAGACTAGTACCCTCCACAGATAAATCTTAGACAGATCCACAGATATTGATAGTAATAATACAGATAGTAATAATACATGTCTGTATTATTACTATCATTATTTTAAGGATGAATCTCATACAGGCACTACTAATACATTTATTTCAAAATATGTATTGTCTAAACTTTAGAATTCTTGATAGTAAAGGTAAACTTATTTTAATACAGGAATTAGAATTAGAAAAAGATGCAGAATACAAATACTTCAGCATATGTTTCAAATGCAGCAAAAAATAATTTTTAAATAAACGATCCCCATTGTTACCATTTCAAGATCCTCTTGGGTCAACAGTTATTGGAATCTCAGGCAGGACTAATGGAACTCCTTTGATTTTAATATCTGAAAATAGAGAGCAATACTTAAAAAAAAAATGCAGTTGTGATGAAGAAATTTGCTTAACTGATTCTAGACTAAGTGCCTAACTTAACAGGAAAAAATGATTTAATTAATCTTAAAAACTAATTGATATTTAGCAACATTTTATACATGTTCACATCTATCCAATACTTATTTTAAAGATAAAGTATTTAAAAATTATATTAAAAAGGATACTTAAGTGCTTAAGGCATTTATGCATATAAATTTGCTTGGGAAAAGTAAAAAAGTAAAGTTTTTAACAAATATTAAATTATGTCTAAAATACAAATGATATAAAAGTTACTCTTAACCTGTATTCACATTTTTTTTCAAAGAAAAAAGGGACTTTGTTTAACACATTAATATTCCCAATAGTCAGAAATCCTAATAAACTTATGGCAAGATTTGTATTTTTTTATTCTTTTAAGAATGCAGGACCATATCTTTTCAGACCATTAATGAACTCTTCTATATTTCTCCCTACCTTCTTTCAAATACTGCCAAATTAAAAAAAATGCAAATAGTATGCCATAGATATCTCCAGATTAAAATTCATGAACTTTTAACCTCTTTAATACACATTCATACTAATTGAAACGAATGAATTTTTTTTTTTTTTAATTATGCTACCAATATATATTTCAACTGAAACAAGATGAAATGAATTGACAGAGAACCTCTCATTTTGTGCCAAAAATAAAATTATTATTGCATGACTCAAAAAGTAACCTCTAGAATTTTATTTTCAACATTTTCAGATCAAATACAGTAAAGTTACCCTTAATTACTTTTGGGATAAATATGAAAAGCTTATGAAAATTTTAATTATAAATTCTACATAGGTATAAAATAAAACATTTTCATTCTACTCAAAATTTTATTAGCTGAATACAAAAATTGCATGTTTTTTCATATATTACATACTGCTAAATCTTCCATCCCATACTTTTATTATATATATATATGAACAATAGATAGACAGATTGAAAGTTAGAAATTACTGAAGATTACATATTAAAACTTAAGTGAATAAAAATACCAGCATAATAAACAGCTGAATTACACTGTCACCTTCTTTAACAATTGTTTAAGGTCAATAATAAAGTAACGTCCATACATATTTAAATCAATAACAAACAGAAAAATAATCTAAGCTCTATATGCATAAAAAATCATAAAACAATAAGCAAAATGAATATGTAAAATTTGACAACAGCTATCTGTTTTCATCTAATAAAATAAATATACTTCTATATCAGGGATAACATTTCTGTATAACTGATGGTACAATTTTTCATTCATTGATTAAATATGATAAATCCAATAAAATTATTTAAAATAAATAATAGAGGAAGGAAGATGCTTTTATCTTGAGATTTAACCTCCTATTCAATTAATGAAAAAATATAAGAATTCAAGAAATAAATGTAAAATACGACTATATGTATGTAAGAAGAGAACAAATTTTAACAAGATTGTGAGAATCGAAAGGAACATCTAGGATGTACAGTCATTTTAAAATGCCAAAGATAATTACGGAAGTAAAACACTTGTAACACTAGATAAACCATTGAACTGGTTGATAGATAAAACATACAAATTATATATATTTACATACATAGTAAGCATGAAAACTAGTATTTATTTCTACTGTCACAAGTCACAAATAACAGTTAAATTGAAAAAAATATATACCAGATAAGTTTAGACTCATTGACATAGATGAAGTTTCATTAGTAAAAGTTTTAAATAGCAAAACTGTGCTCACCTTAGAAACTAAGTAAACAGCTGAGATGGACAGTTGAAGCGAAGCGTACGTCGGCATCTTGGTAAGCTTTGCTGGCACACTATATAATTGCCAGCAAATATGCTGGCACACTACGAAGCTCGAAGCTGTGTGTGTTCGTGCCGTACACATGTGAATCCTTGATCTTCCATGATAATTATCCATTTCTTAAAAATGTAGGAATCTAAACATGGCGAATGCCATGTGCGAGTCAAACTGGTTGGGGGGTGGGGGGTAGACAGATAAGTACCGCACGGGAAATGACCATTTCCTGTAACGACTTAAAAGCGAGCATATGTGAATTCAAGTTCAGGAGATTTAGGAAGTAAAATGGGAAAATACAATCCATACGCTGAGCCCCACTGTAAAAAAATTTTTTCCCACGGATTCAGGAGGTTTAATGATTCTTTTAGCACAGACTGAAGCAATAGAATAAAAACTTCAGAGATTATCACGATTTTCTAACTATTTCTTACGAGCTGATAAACTAATTATTATCAGAGTTGTAAACTGCAGATTTAAAAAAACAACAGAGAAATACATTTTAAACTGTTATTAACCACAAACGACGAATTTTTCTGGGGACAACGCTATTAGTTGCTAGATTTTAGACAGAAAATAATAATAAAAAGAAAGTGTCCCAAATAAATAAAAAAAACATATTGTGGAATAATTTTTTTCTTTTTAAACCTACATTTCTTTACCATAATAAGTTTCAATATCGCAAAGTCTGTAGTGTAAAAATACTGGGTTATATATATCATAGTATATATATATATGTGTGTGTGTGTGTGTGCGTGTGCGTTTGCTTTTTTAAATAACTTTGATAACTGTGCAATGGAGATTTATTCTATACTAATAAATTTTACAGGATTTTTAATATGCAGTGTCCCATAATAAATATGACTTCATTTAATTTTAAATATTATTATCAATAGTATTTGTTTCAACGCAGGCGAATCGTAAGTAAGCTATTAAGCAAACCATTTGAAAATTAAGAAGCAAAATATGAAAACGCAGACATGCCAATCCAAGTCTTTTATCGTTGAACCTGTAAGTGTCTGCTCACAGATCGAGACGTAAAACATTAATAACATACACTAAAGAACATTAGCATCTTTTCTTTTATAAAATGCTACTTTTGATACAAATTTTTTTTTTGGATCTTGTAATTGCTTTGTGCTTTTATGTCATTTTAAAAAAATTTGCAGAATTTTTTAAAAACTTGGATTTAAATATTACTCTACTATTAAATGAAAAAATCCTACACAAAGGTAAAATGTTTTATCTTGAGATCAAAAATTACAAACAAAAAATTGATTTGAAATACGATACAAGAATTTTTGTTATTCTCGCTAAAAAATTTAGACATTGTATACCAAAAATTAACTTCTTTTCCTATAAAAAGTAATGGATAACATTTTAAGTACAGATAAAAAATTTCATACCAAAGGAAATCCATTTCAACCTTTCAAGTTACATAGTATATACGTTTTAATATTTAAAGTTGGTTCTCCAATACAGTAAACTGACTATAAAAATCTCACGACATGTGAGTCATTTAACACACATGTTTGGATAACTCAGTAACGATAACTCAGTTCTATTTTAACTCACTTACATCCGCGTTCAAAAACACGTATAGTGGTTTTTTAACTCACCTCTTACAATAACCTACACGAAGTGGGTTGCAGAACCCACTTTTTCCGGCAACTGACCGACTTTTTTTTCTCTGTGTAGACAGTGATTAATTAGATTTAATTAGATTTGTTTGATCAACTGATTAATTAGAAATAAGTTTTATAATTTACATTTGCCTTTATTTTTTATTTTTCCCTTAAAAACGCAGTTTTTTTCACATTACCAAGAGACGCACATTTTTCTACATCAACCAAGAGGTAAAGTGCAAGATGCGTTATTCCCTTTATTTAATCAAAGTAAGGCAGGATTTCGCATGTAGCGTAGGCTCAAAGTTTCTTTCTTTCTTATTGTTTGTATATTATTTAAGTAGAATCGCGCTAAGCGCATTCCGTCTGGCCATATGAACACGAAGAGCGGGGGGTGCAGCCCTGTATTTTTTTGATGGAAAGCATGAAAAATTTTATATCTACAGAGGCTGTTCGCACATTTTTTAAACGATTTTGGTAAGCGGTAATAAAAAATAGTTTTCTGCAAAAGAAATAATTGCAATTATACTATGTTTTTAAAAGTCAAAATTATAGTCTGCGGCTTGAAAGTTTTGTTTTATTCAAAATAGCGTTTTTAACAAAGCAGTGGTTCAAAGGCTACATTTATGATCTTTCCGAAGAGAAGTATGCATACTCCGTTATCCAAAAACGATGTGAGAGTCATGGTTTTGTGATATCTAAAGCGTCGATAGGTAATATCGTCAACAAGAAAGGAAAAAAAAAAACGTCAGATTGGAGTCTTAAGTGGGACAAAAATTTCAAACAAGTATCCAAGGAAAAAACGGACATCTTCGACTATTGCAAAGGTACGTTGTTTAATGTTAAAAGAAAATCCTCCTAGTCAAAGGACAGTTGCAAAATCATTAAAATGCTCGGTGTCCACTGTAAACAAAATGATAAACGTTGATTTGAATCTTAAGAAAGCGAAAAAACGCAATGTGCATCGTCTTCTTCCAAATCATATCGCAGAACGCAGGATACGCTGCTGAATTCTATATGAGAAACACTTATCCAAAGAAAAATGGAAAACAATTGTCTCAGAATCATGGGTGGATTTAAATGATTGCAACAAAAAAAAGAGCCATTTATTATCATAAAAGGGGAGAAAAAAATTTAAGTACATGGTTCAAAGAATCGAAAGATTTTCTAAGGGATTCATGATTGTTGATAGGTTTTCTTATAATGACAAGTTAAAAATAAAGAGAGTGGAAAAAAATGTCAAGATTAAGTCCAAATACTACCAGGAACAAATTTTATCGCCAATTTTTCTGAATGAAATACTATCGCTTTACCCACAGTGCCATCAATCTGTGTGACTCCATCAGGACAAAGCTAGCAGTCACACATCAAAATCCACTGTAAATTTCCTAAAAGAAATTGAACAAAAAAATGGTATTAAGGCCATACCCTTCACTGATATCCCTACTAAATCTCCCGATGTATCACCTATGGATTTTTGTGCTTTCGGACTTTTAAAATCTGCATTATCCAAACGTCGTCTCAAAACCCTTACAGGACTCTGGAAAGCTGTTCAGGAGGAATGGGATAGAATACCTCTTCTGACACTTCAAAAGGCATTATTATCCTGGAAATTGCGGTGTCGAAAGATAGTTCAGAATAAGGGATGTCAAATTGAACATTTAAAACACAAGAATTGTATGTAATTTAGTGTTGTAAATACAATATACATCGTCTAAAAAATGTGTGAACAGCCTCTGTATATATCTACCCGGGCAATCATTCTTTAAAAATAATTTCCTTAATTTTCTTATGCCTTAATATAACTAAAGGACTAATAGTTCGGAATGAAAGTTTTGTGCCGTTATGTTTCTACATTTAAAGAGCTTTTCCTCACACTGCTTAAAAAACCCCAAAACTCTAAAAGATTTATCTTATATGATTTCACGTAATAAGTAATTCAAATACATATCATATGTTAACACTGTTCCGCGAACTTAGGGGAAAAAACTGTAGAACTCTTAAACTTCTTCCCATTTTATGATACTCAAACAATTAATATATTTAGATCAACAGAAGGCTTCCAAAAACTGGCCATGGGAGAAACTTAATATTTCTTTTTTTTTCTTCCTTGTTTTTCCATTTCTATTAGTTTTTTTCCAAGTTCTATTAGTTTGTACGCCATTGTCTAAAATTTTCTAAAGCAGCGGTTCCCAAACTTCTTACACTCACGACTCCACTAAACGTAAAAAATAAAATAAACACTTCGCCCACGTCACCCCTAGACCAACTCTCAAAGCACCCCAGATCACCCCTCAGAACAAAACTCTTTTCCCCCGCGTATCGAAATGACTGGTTGTGTTGAAGGGGCTGTATCCACATTTAAGAGGTGCGCTTAGGGGCACAAAAATCATGAAAAAATGAATTTTAAAAAATCTAATTGAGCACCAAATTTCGTTTTTCCTGATTTAAGTTTCTCGGGTTCTAAACATTAACTGTGCCGAATTTGGTCCCGGTGGGTGAATCAGTCTATGATTCTATAGCGGACAAACAAACAGACAAGCTATTTTATATTCAGTGTCTCCCAAAAGTGTTCGTACACTTGCGAATTTCAATGAAATAGGGGTCTATCCATTAATTAAAATGAATATTTCAGAATTGGTATTTAATAATAAGATCTATAATCTATTCTTAACAAAACTACATGAAATATTTTGAAAACATAGTAAAAATTTATTTTTAAGAAACCAGTAATCAAAAAGTAACAAAAACTTTATCTCACAAAAGTCATCGTACACTGAAATATATTCGGATAAATTCATAATTAAAATTTTCGTCTGGCTCTTTATTTTTATTTTTGAATTGTGGTGGCATTTAAAATATCGTTTGGCTTTAATTTTTGCTTGCCTACTCCGTAATAATCTATTTATTATTTAAAAATGTCTCGCAGTCGTAAAGAAACAACAAACAGCATTCGAAAATTGATTATTTTTCATCATAGTAGTGGTAAATCAGTTCGGAATATTGCTAAATTACTTAATTTAACCCATTTTACTGTGCAGTATGTGAAAAAATGCTTTAAAGAAGAAAATTGGATTGAAAACAAGGTAAGAAAAGGCCGTCTGGCAAAGTTAACAAAACGTGATCAAAGATTTATAATTAGAAAATTTGTGAAAAATTCACGTTTGAGAGCTGTAAAAGTTTCTGCAGAATTCAATGAAACATTTTCTACTTCAATTTCACCTGAAATTTTTTGACGAGTTCTCAGAACAGCTGGATTACATGGGCGTTCTGCCCATAGAAATTTTTTTGTGAGTGAGTAAAACAGAGAGTTTAGGCTTCCCTTCGCACTATCAATGATAAATAAGCCCCAAACCTATTGGAATAATGTCTTATTTGCCGATGAACATTTTTGGTGCTGATGGGCGTATAATTGTATGGAGAAGAAAAAAATGAGGAACTTAATCCCAAGAACTTAGTAGGAACAGTTAAGCATGCCGGTGGAGGTATCCTTGTGTGGGGGTGCATGTCAGCATCAGGACTAGAAAATTTGGTATTTATTGGTGGCATAATGAATCATGCTGTTTTTATAAATATTTTAAGAGACAATTTAAAATTATCAGCTCAAAATTTGGGTATTGGAAGCAACTTTGTATTTTATCAAGATAACGATCCTAAGCACACGGCTCTCAACGTTCGCATCTGGTGTCTCTATAATTGTTCACAAGTTTTGAAAACACCACCTCAATCACCAGATTTAAACCCAATAGAACATATTTGGAGAGAACTGGAGGTTCGAGTACTAAAACACGACATTCACACAAAAAGCGAACTAAAAACAATTATGATAGAAGAATAGATGAACATTGATGCAAAAATTACAAAAGAACTAAAGGAATCTATTCCCAGACATTTAAAAGCTGTTGTGAATGCTAAAGGATATCCTACTAAATATTAATTTAACGAAAAATTAGAATATTTACTAATATGTAGAGATTTTTTACAAGTGTACGATGAATTTTGTCAGATAATGTTTTTGTTACTTTTGTATTATTGGTTTCTTAAAAATAAAGTTTTACTATGTTTTTAAAATATTTCATGTAGTTTTGTTAAGAATAGGTTATAGATCTTATTATTAAATACCCATTCTGAAATATTCATTTTAATGAATGGATAGACCCCTACTTCATTGAAAATCGTAAGTGTACGAACACTTTTGGGAGCCACGGTATATAGATACACACATAGATTCCCACACATATGTATGTATATATATATATATATGTGTGTGTGTGTGTGTATGTATATATATATATATACACAGGGTGTTTCATATTGAATGGGACAAAAAGAATAGCATAGTACAAATTCTGTAATGGATTTATTTAGCAGAAACAAATTAATTCTGAAACTACAATTATACAAGTTTTGTCTGGAAACAGCGAATTATCTTCCGGTTATGAAATCCCCGCTAGAGGCACTGTTAATCGAAATGGCACCATCTATGCAGGAGAAAGAATACTGTGTTTTGGAATCCGCCAAAAAATCATCGTTTATCGTTCCCTCAGTTGCAGGAAGCGGTTCCCTGCTTCATCCTGCAGCAAGACGGTGCTCCACCACATTTGCATAAAACATACGTCAGTACCTGAACAATAGTCTACCCTATTTCTGGATTGGCCGTGCTTGGTCAAACGATATGCCATTGCTTTGTTGGCCCCCGAAATCACCAGATCTAACCCCTTGTTATTTTTTCCAATGGGGTTTTGTTAAAGACAAAGTGTTCGTGCTTCCATTTCCCAAGGACTTACAGAAACTGAAGCAGCGGATAACTGAAGTGTTCGAATCATTAACAAAGGATATTCTATCACGTGTGTGGCAGGAAATGGAATACCATATAGATATATATCGTGTCGCCGGAGGGCCACACATAGAACATCTTTAGAAACTTGGATAACTATAGTTTCAATGTAAATTTGATTTATCAAAATAAAGTAATTACAGCGTTCACAGGTATACTTTCCTTTTGTCCCATTCAATATGAAACACCCTGTCTATATATATATATATATATATATATATATATATATATGAAATAAATTTCAAACCTTTTCACTATCATTAACACGCCTAGTCCAAATTCTTTCATCTTATCGCAACAGAACGCCGTACCTCATTTCTGATTTTGACCTATATCCAACCAAAGTAATCTATTAGTTTCCCCGGACTCCACGTGCGGAAAGAGAGCTTACATAATAGGAGTGTTCTAGAAGCTGGGCGTAACCTCGTCGTAGTGGTGTGATGAGGTCAGGTGATGAGTTTTAACCAATTAGAAGTTTAATAGACCCGTACTCGGGCGAGAGATTTCGCGTCTCTGTTGCTTCTGTGTGCCTGCTCCAATGTAGTAAAGATGTAAAGTTTTCATTGCTGTCAATTTGCGCTAGCGGGGCCCCGTCCCTCGCTAGCAGCGCAGTGTGTCCTTCCAAATCCAATTGATGTTCCACGAAACTGTGTCGGAAATAAAGTCTATGTTATGAACCAGCTGCCTTTTTCCTTCTGGTATGAATCCGAAATGTTTGAAGTTCCCGGTCATTGTCTCCCCTTCCCTCCTCAGTGTCCATTTGTCTATTTCCCCGTCAACTTAGCTACGACTACACCTCGTCCAGTTTCCTTGTTATTTCTATATATATATATATATATATATATATATATATATATATATATATATATATATATATATATATATATATATATATATATATATATATATATATATATATGTGTGTGTGTGTGTGTGTGTGTGTGTGTGTGTGTGTGTGTGTGTACTTCTAATCCTGTTTTTACGCGATCTGTTATTTTACAAGAATAAAAAAGATCGACAATGACCCAAATCTGAACGTAATTAATGCCTGGAAACAATTTTTGAATTATAAATTGCGTAATTAGAAAACGTACATATTCGGCATTATATAAAATGAAATCATTTATCTCAAATGCTTGCTAGAAGGCTATTTGGCAAGAATGTGTGATGACAGCCAATTGACAGCTTGGAACTTCTATTGATGACGTCAATTCAGAAATAATCAATCGATTAGTACAGAGGGTTTCGAAAATTGAGCGGTTGACGATATAAAAGAATCAATTGTGAAGACATAGCCCTAAACAAGCATGAGCTGCTGGAGATCACGCTTGATTCCGAAGTTATCATCAACGTGGAAGATTCACCGGCTGTAGCAGCTAAAATAATTTTGGAAGGCATTTAAATTTTCAACAAACCTGAAACATTTTTCTTGACAGATGATCCCAATATTGAACGCGCAATCAGACCTGAAATCTTGTATGGTACGCTAAAAGGAGATTTACAAAGAGCTTATCCAAAACAGGTTCACATATGTCTATTGCAGTTTTTATGATTCAAAATATCCAACATCCGTCATTAGAAGTTTTGCCTGAAAAGGCGAAAATTTATGAAGCTACTTTAGAAATTTCATCGGAGGGAAGCGATTCTGTACCACAAAAGTATGTGATTAGTTATAGAAATCGAATCCGAATAATATAGCGTCTAATCGTATATATATACACTGCTGGCCACTGTAAATGCAACACCCTGAAGGAAACATGCAAATAACATGAAATTTACAACATGCATTAGCGGAGGTGAGATATGCAAATGATTAGAATTTCAGCGCAGACGCACATCACGCGCGCCTGTGACGCCACTTCAAAGCGCTATTTAAGGCTTGGAGATTTCGACGATTTCAAGTTCGGCAATTGTGTTTTTCTTGTGGTTTTTTCAAATAAACGATCAATTATGCCTCGTCGAAAACAGCGATCATCTTTTGATCAAGTATCCGAGTTCGACAGAGGAAGGATAGTGGCCTACCGAGATTGTGGATTATCTTTCAGGGAAATCGGTAGTCGTGTTGGAAGAAACCAAACAACTGTAATGCGGATATGTGATCGTTGGATGCAGGAGGGTACGACGGACCGGCGTGTTCGATCGCATCCACCTCAGCGCACCCTTCACGTGATGACAGGCAAATTGTGCGCATGGCAGTGACGGATCGCTGGGTCACATCACGAACCATAGCACAGCACATGCAGTCTGTAACGCATCATCCAGTGTCTGCGCGTACCATTCGACGCCATTTACAGCAGAGTGGTCCGTCCGCAAGACGTCCATAATATTGCCAGCGATCCAAACCCAGTCTATCGCTTCTCCAAGTTTAACAAAAAAGTACCAATATGCGCAAAAATGTTGATATATATATATATATATATATATATATATATATATATATATATATATAGATATATATGTGTGTGTGTGTGTGTAAGACTATAAAATATGGGAGGGAGCGATCGTGTAAACTTAAATGGGGTCTTTGTTAAAGAAGAAATAACATTTATCAACAAAGGGTTGGAACATCGTAAAAATCGGAATAAACACCGTAGACAAAATAGATTGCAGGGTTGGATTTGAGTGACAGCCTGTCCCCGCCCCAGCCTAACTTTTGGTGCAATCGTCATACTGACGTACTCTGACATTGGGAGATGCAAAAAATACTTAGTAACTAAAAACTGAACGTAAAGGGGTAATATCTTCAGAGACAATGGGATGAGTAAATGAGACGGTCGTGCTGATCTGCAGCCACGCATTTTGATTTGGAACGGAACGAAATAAAACTGGTTAATGGAGCTGAGCCTAGGATGATATTTATGTACTATATATATGTACGTATATATATATATATATATATATATATATATATATATATATATATGTATGTGTGGGTGTATATATATATATATATATACGTACATATATATAGATACATATATTCATACAAAAGAGGTAAGCAACCATAAGTAATCCTACGGTAATAACCCGCGGTAGTTTCGTTAGAAGAGACTACCTGAAATTATTTTTTTAAGAATGTTAAGAACGTGATTTTCTTTATGTTCAATACATACATTGTGCATGAATATCGAAATTAATAAATAATTTTATTTAATTTTTCAATTATTTAATAATTTTATTAAATCTTATGTATGTACTTTAAAAGGAAAAGCATGTCGTTTAACATATCAATCATTTTACAATATATCATTTACAGTTATTTATTGTTAAGAATATAATTTTCTTTATTTTTAATGCATACAATTTGCACGAATATCGAAATAGATTATTAATTTTATTTAATTTTTTAATTATATATTAATTTTATTATATTTTTTTATATGTACTTTAAGAGGAAAAACAAGTCGTTGATTATATCCATTTTTTTACCATATACCATACACAGTTATAAATAGTAAAGAATATAGTTTTTTATTATGTTTAATGCATACAATTTGCACGAATATCGAAATGAATTAATAATTGTATTTAATTATTTATTTATTAATTTTATTAAATTTTTTATATGTACTTTAAAAGGAAAAACAAGTTGTTGAACATATCCATTATTTTACCATATACCATATATAGTTATATATAGTGAAGAATAAAATTTTTTATGTTTAATGCATACAATGTGCACGAATATAGAAATAAATAAATAATGTTATTTAATTTTTAAATTTTTTATTATTTTTTATAAAGTTTTTATATGCACTTTATAAACAAGACAAGTGGTTAAACATATCCGTCATTTTACCATATACCCTATATCTTTTTTTATTTATTTTTATTTTTCACAAGGCACATTATTGAGCGCATCCTTCATGTAAAATAAGGATTAGGTGTAAATATAAATAAACATTTTATCTAAAATCAGAATTTCAATTCCTACGTATTGTTATTGATTATTCACATTAGTCACAGACTGAAATATCAGGAACGAAGTACAAATTTAAATAAAAGGCGACACGAAATGCTTTTAGATCATGATGGTAAGGTTTTAATGGAATCTGACATCCCTTTATCACTTCTACGCTCAATGCTTTACAGTAATTATTTCCTCAAGGCTTCTTTGAAAAAAAATAACCCCCTCGAATTTATTTTTCAGCCCGTGCTGAATAAATAAGTTTGCAGCTTCTAAGCGTGAAGTTTCTCGCTGTGGAAAGTGGCGGGAACAAATATTTTATTTCGCAGTGTTTAATAATTTAACGATTCACTTTTTATTCCGCGTGAGTTGCGACACATTTTCTTTGAAGTGGAAAAATAAACAATAACGTTTGAAGTTAGAGGGAGACACACATTTTAGTAAAGTCAAAGGAAACTTGAATATATTGCGAACAGTAAAAATAATAAAAAAAATCTTTCAATCAGCTCATCTCAGCTATTTCTCTTAGGAATAAAAGTTTAAATTAAATTTCTAAGTGAAAATAAAAATATGCGTAGTTATTTCACGAGAGTTATGTGAAATCGAAATGTGAGTATTTTGTTCTACTGGTCTAAGTTAAAGAAAGAATATTTTTCGGAATATTATTCGTCGAATATTTTTCGGAGTAATTCTTTTACGTTTGTAACCTTCGAAGTAAATACTGAAATAGATATTTCATAAGGAGCTAACTGTCGTGTGAATAACATTAACACAGATTTCAATTAAAATATTAAACTTAATATAAACGCTGGGTGTTCTATTAAACTTAATAGAATTCATAGTGACTTTTTTTGACCAAAAAAAAATAAATGTGCTCTCGAGACGCAACACACACACACACACACACATATATATATATATATATATATATATATAAATAAATAAATATATATATATATATATATATATATATATATATATATATATATATATATAAATATATAAATATATATATATATATAAATATGTATATATATATATATATATATATATATATATATATATATATATATATATATATATATATATACATATATATATATATATATAAATATATATATATATATATATATATATATATATATATATATAAATATGTATATATATATATATGTTAAGAATTAATTAGGAAAAGAATAATAATTAAGCAATTTACAAGGTGGCTTCAGAATAATCAAATTTCTAGATTTAAATACTATTAATTTACGAGATATCGGGATAAAACCATCGTTGAGAAAACAGATTACAGGGGTTGGATATGATTGACAGCTATAACTCCACCTGGGCCTCATCGCCGGCGCAGACTTCACGAGCATGCGCAGTAGTTTAAAAAGCATTGAAGAACAATAGAGTTTCAGCAGAGCTAGGGGATTAAACCGTTGAAAGCGGACATGCGCGAGCAAGGTCCGTGGGTTTCGTAAAATGGCGAGCTCTACGATGAGCGCTATCTTGGAAATTTCGTTTTCTATAACTTGGAAGAAGAAATAAATATATCGAAAATAATTATTGTGTATGTTTGACTCTTCAAATGCCTTCCATAACGCTGCAATTCAACTAGATGATTATAATGACTGCAACATCTTCCATTATGCAGGGTGTAATACCACACCCGTCATATATATATATATATATATATATATGCGTGTGTGTGTGTGTGACTCGATGTCCTATTAATTACTCTCTAATTTAAAAACCTTGTTTCAAACATTCCAATGCCTTTGCGCATGCACTCATGACGTCTACGCCCGACAGGGGGAATGGACGTGAATAGATTTGATACTATATTTAGATTCTCTCCATGATTCTTGCAACCTCGTGATTTAAGATCAATTCTTAAAAACGGGGATTCTCCAAAAGTAGGATTAAGAATTGGCGCATGCTCGTTCCATGCGAATATTAAAATAGTGTCATTTAACACCAGAACCCCCCTTTAAATTGTTTAATTATTATTTTTTCTCTAATTAATTCTTAACATACATATATATATATATATATATATATATATATATATATATATATATTAGTCAATAAGATCAGGACAAATTACCTGCTGCGTTCAGAAAAATATGCTCATCGAACATAAAGACATTTATAAAACACTTGAATATAATGCCAATGCATTTGTAAATGCATGCATAGGTAATAACTTTTTGCATTAATAACTTATCCATACAGCACGCGAAAAAATTATTTTTTTCATTGCCATGAATAAACCCATTAAATTTCCAATTGAATAAAAAAGTATTTGCTTATAACATACCTTGCATATTATCGACTCTACGAAGTAAACGCATATGCAGAGTTAAGTGAACGCAGAATCTCTAAATGTTAATAAACAAAAGGAAGAGTCAGATGATATCGTTCGGAAGATAACAAATCAAATAAAACTGACGCCCCTTTCACAATGAAAGTTCTTCTTTATTAGATCTGGCCTATTAGGCGTTGAGTCACAAATTGACGACGGATCGCATTTCGGGTATCCCTCGCGACTTCTAATTTGAATCAGAGATAAAGTTCTCCCCCCCCCCCACCTTTTCTCGTGTTACTTGTTATATCTAATTTGTTGTTTGGGGAGTGAAAAGGAGGAGGGGGAGGGATTCTTTTCCCGGCGATTTTGTTGACTTTTCCTAGGGGAAATTCTGCGACTGACTTTCCCGATCCATTAGGAAAAGGAAAAGCATCGGGTAATTTGAATTTCTGCCGCATAGTATTAAAGACACGTGTCTGAGAGCGATGTCTCGGGAAATGAATATTTATGCACCGATACTGATGATGTAGGAATTCAGATTTATCTTTCTGTTCATGCTTAGTTTATCGCCGAGCCTTATATATTATATATATATATATATATATATATATATATATATATATATATATATATATATATATATATATATACTGAACCGTCGAAAGGTTGATGGACTGTATTGAACCAATAATCACCCCGATGCAGTTTTACTTGGTCTTTATTCAAACACAATTAAAGGTTGAATCCACGTTGCTCTGCTTCATGTATTTGCCTCGCGCAGCTGGCACACTGGAGCTTTTTGGAGTCACCCTGCCTGTCTCTCTGCCTGGTCTTAAAAGCCGTCTGGTAGGATCTGCTTAGCTAAGCAATCTGCATAACGGCAGGAGATCCAGCGTGGATCTGGGTCGGAACGAACCCAGGTGGATCAGTAATAGCACCTAACGTCATACAAACTGCCTGGGCCGAGGCCGTCCCACATCATCTGATCCTTTTTGACCAAACATGCCCCGAGACTTGAAGCACTGTGGGGTTCAACAATAAAGAATATGCTAGAAAATAAAGAATAAAACAACAGAAACAAATCAGTGTCCTAGTAAAGAAATTAAAGTCATTACAAAGAACACTTCAAATCATAGGTAGAGCACAGAGTTTAGTAATTGGTCATTTCAAAATGTTACTAGCTGTGCGCTCATCCACTACTCTGAGTCTTTCGTCCTTTCCAGGATAGACTTTGGCAACTCTTCCCTAACCTCCAACGTAAAGGAGGAAGATTCTCAATTTTAAGGAGCACCATATCACCAGGTTGAAAGTCTCTTTGTAACTTGCACCATTTAGACCTTTGCTGGAATCTCGATAGGTGCTCGTTACTCCATCGCTTTCAAAAGTGTTTAAATAATTTCTGCATGTTCCTCCATCTATCTGTATCGCTCATTTTCTCTTGGACCAAATCCGGCTCTGGAAGGATACTTAACGACGTCCCAGTCAGGAAATGACCCGGAGTTAGAACGTCCAAGTTACTAGGACGCTGGAACCAATGGTCTGGAATTTAAACAAGATTCGATTTGAGTAATTAAGGTCAGAAATTCTTCAAAGGTTGGAATTACATTACCTAAACACCTCTTTAGATGATACTTTACAGACTTTATTCCTGCTTCCCAAAGTCCTTCGAAATTGGGAGCAGATCGAGGGTTGAATATCCACTTGATATTCTCGGATGACACATAACCATGGAGATTATTATTCTCAAAAGCTGCCAGGGCTCTTCTCAATTCCTTACTCGTTCCTATAAAATTAGGAGCAGTCACTATGAATTTCACAGGGCTCTCCTCGACGAGCTATAAATCTTTTCAACGTAGCAATTAAAGATTTTGTCGAGAGATCTCCAACCAATTCTAAATGTATAGCTCTCGTTGCGAAACAAACGAAGAGACAAATATAACATTTTGTAATTCTCCCACCCCTCCCAGTGCGGTTCTTTATGCTGAAAGGTCCAGCTAAGTCCACTCTTATTCGATTAAATGGTCTACTTTGAGTAACTCGTGACGCGGGAAGATCAGCCATCAGCTGTATTGCGTGTGCTGCTCGAAATCTGCAGCAGGTAACACATCGGTACAAACACCTTCTAATGGACTCTCTAGCACTGATGATTCAGAATCTTTGTCGTATGACAGCAATTAGTATCTGTGGGCCTGCATGAAAATAGAATTCATGAAAATATTGTATAATTAAATTTGTGACGTGATGATTCTTGGGTAAAATCGGATGTTTCCTATTCTCAAAGATAGAAGCATTTTTCAATCTTTCGCCTACTCGCAGAACTCCTGTTGAATATAAATAAGGACTCAGAGTCAAAAGCTTGCTTTTTGTATTCAGGTGTTTTCCTAGTTTTAGACAAGAAAGTTCCTCAGAAAAAGCAGATAACTGAACAACCTTCCATATGATTATAATACCTCTATTTAACTCTTGTGTAGATAAAGGACACCCTAACCGGTCAGCAGGCATCTTAGAGCAATTATCACTAAATCTTATAATCCATGTTACTTCTCTGATACGCTTTATCCACGATGGAAATCTTGTAATTACACTAGGCGTCTGGAATTGCGACACATTCGCACTATAACTCTTTTTTTCTTCCTTGCGCACAAGTTCCCTCAATTCATTATTTGATTCGTCTTTCTGCACAACGGTTTCTGATGGTTGGTTTAACCACTGCGGTCCTTGCAACCACAATGTGCTCCGTACAAATTCTGATGGAAGATATCCTCTAGTCCCACAGTCTGCAGGGTTCTCCCTTCCAGAGACATACCTCCATTTCACACATGGAAAGACTTCCTGAATTTTGGCAACGCAATTGGCAACAAACGTCTGCCAACGGCGTGGCTCAGAGGAAATCCAGGCCAAAGCGACTTGAGTCTGTCCAAGCATAAACCTCATTGATAGAAATTTCAATACAAGACAACACTACTTGTAAAAGATTTGTCAGAAGTAATGCTGCACACAACTCTAATCTCGGGAGAGACTGGTTTTATTGGAGCTACCTTAGTTTTCGCTGTTAAAAGACTAACATTAATGGAAGAATGAGGTGCAACACTTTTGAGATATATTAATAGCACAGTAAGATTTTTCTGAAGCGTCACAAAATCCGTGAACCACTATACTCACAGGATTAGAACACAAACAATGCCTTTTAATTTGAAAGTCTGATAGTAGTGGTAACTCGAAATAAAATCGCTTCCATATATTTCCTGTCTTATCAATTTCATCATCCTACCCACTATCAAATCTCCTTAATTCTTGCAGTAAGATTTTAGCAAGTACAATTATAGGAGCTAGCCAACCCAGGGGATCAAAAATCTTCGCAATTTCTGAAAGTATACTTCTCTTTGTGCAAGGTTTCTCAGTATCAATACATTCTGAAAAATGAAAGTATCGGATATTGGTTGCTGTTAACGCCAATGGCTATGTTGGCAATCGCCAAACGCGCCCTTGAAAG
Source organism: Dolomedes plantarius (assembly GCA_907164885.2). Lineage (NCBI taxonomy): Eukaryota > Metazoa > Arthropoda > Arachnida > Araneae > Dolomedidae > Dolomedes > Dolomedes plantarius. The sequence goes on along the minus strand of OU015503.1, from coordinate 38,597,957 downwards.
AATACAAATATTGGTATCATAGTTTTTATTTCTTATGTTGGCATCGTAAACTTAAAGATATTAGAATTTGTTTGAAATCGTTTGTTGCATAAAAAAGTTTGTTTCGCTCGAACATCGTATGGTCGATGTTTCATGTATTGATTTTGTTCATACATTAGTATTGTGTTTAATTCGTTTAAGTAAATAAAATTATTAATTCGTGTGTCGTATGGTCGACAATGGTTTTGATATAATTAGTCTACAGTCCATTCGAATACAACAAATTTAGGACCAGTGCAACGTATGACATTTGGCTCATATAGTTGGTCCACGTAGCCGGAGAAAAAATGGCACTCATTGTTCTAAATCGACAAAAATCGACATTGAAGGCTCAGATTACTAAAATAGAGACATACTTAAAAGAAAAGGAGGTAAAAGCCCCATCAGATATTTTAGCTGCTGAGTTAAAAATAAAATTAGAAAATTTATTGAAGTATAAATCAAGTTTGGATTACATTCGAATACAGTTTTTCGAGAAAGTTGATCCCGAAGAAGGTATATCGGATATTGTAGAAGAATTTTTGGATATGGAATTTCGCATCGAAGCATTACAGGTAAAAATTAATAGTTTGATTACCTGTCAAAATAGCTCATTTATTTCAAATGGTAATAAAGATGTAAATAATAGCGTTAATATTCGACTTACCGAAATTGTAATTCCTAAATTTTCGGGAAAAATAGAAGAATATAGTTGTTTTAAGTTTCAATTTGATAATATTATTACCAATAATTCTCATTTGGATGAAACTCAAAAATTGCAGTATTTACATTCGGCTTTAGTCGGCGAAGCCAAGAATTTACAAACTGTTAATGATACATTTAAAATGCTTTTCGCAGCTTTAGATGAAAGATATTCAAACGAACGCGTGTTAGTTGATGTATATCTAACGCGTCTTATTTTATCAAATTCTAGGCAAATACTAGAATTTGATAAAATAACTTATGAATCTTCTAAGGAACTGCGAAGTTTGATAGATATAGTTAACAAAAATTTAAGAGCACTAAATAAAATGGATCTTGAAAGAAATAAATTATCTGATGTTGTGTTATTAAATATAATTTTGGCTAAACTTGATAAAGAATCAAGAAAGCAATACGAGCTAAATATAACTTCCAGGGAAGTTCCGAAGTTGGATGATTTAATTGCATTTTTGGAAAAAAGATGCCAAATGTTGGATAATTTATCACGTAGTGTCTCTTCAAAATTGAAAGTTTTTGATAAATACCAAAAACCGAAATCACTTATGGTGAAATCATACAATAAAGTATGTGCTTGCTGTAAATCTCTTAATCATTACATATTTAAGTGTTCTGCATTTTTAAAACTAAATTCGTTGCAAAGATTTGACTTTGTAAAAAAAACATAATTTGTGTATTAATTGCTTCAGTGCGCAACATAAAGTTGTAAATTGCAATTCGAAGTACGTGTGCAATGTATGCAAAGCTAAGCACAACACACTACTTCATAGAGAAAGAGTAGAAAGCCTGTCGACGGCGCCAATTGACGCGCCAATTGACACGCCAATTGAGTCGTCAAATTTATTTATCCCAAACGAAAATGAGAAACCACAACATAATTTAGCAGTCGAAGCTAAAGCAGTTTCAAGCTGTTTAATCTCTCAAAGGAAAAATATTCTTCTTCAAACAGCACGGGTTTATGTGAAAAATATGTTAGGGGAATTTATTCCTGCCATTTGCCTTTTGGATAATGGATCAAGTGCTCAATTTTTATTGTATAGATTTTTTCAAAAATTGGGTTTAAGAGCTGAAAGAATATATGCTCCCGTATCAACATTAAATAATACATCGGTCACTGTAAATAAAAGTGTAGTTATAGAAGTTGCAAATAAGAACAGGAATTTTTCTGCTAGTATGGAATGTTTAATTGTACCTAATATTACAGACATTACTACGAATATCCCAATAAACATAAATGACTTGAATGTACCGTCGCATATTGAACTGGCACATGAAGGATTCACAAATCCAGCCAAAATTGGCTTGCTTATCGGAGCAGAGTATTTTTTTGAAATTTTAAGGTCAGGACAATTTCGTTTACCTTCGCATGGTATTTTATTGCAAGAAACTGTATTCGGTTATGTAGCTAGTGGAATAGTAGTTCGTTCTGTAAACACGCAATTCTGTGGATTATTGAAGCCTTCAGAATATATTGAAGAAAACTTAAAAAAATTTTGGGAACTGGAAGAAGTGAATTCAGTTAGTTCTTTAACACCGGAAGAAATTCAATGTGAAGATCATTTTGTAAAACATTATACTAGAGTATCGGGTAGATTTTGTGTAAAATTACCTTTCAAAGAGTGTACTAAATCTTTGGGATATTCAAAGGATAAGGCTATTAAGCGTTTTCTAAGTACAGAAAAACGATTAGAACGCTTGCCCAATTGTAGAACCATGTATAAAGAATTCATGGACGCTTATTTAAAATTAGGTCATATGGAGCTTGTTCCACATTACGAGAGAAATGAAGTGTTGGGTAAAACAAACTACCTTCCGCATCATTTTGTTTTGAAGGATAGTTCGACAACTGCATTGAGGGTAGTGTTTGATGCCTCGGCTAAGACATCAACAGGCATTTCTCTAAATAAAACACTAATGGTAGGCCCAAAGTTGCGAGAGGATATTTTCGACATAACATCAAGATTTAGATTACATAAATATGTTCTGACAGCTGATATTTCTAAAATGTATAGACAAATTTTAGTTACGAATAATGATTCAGATTTACAAAGAATAGTTTGGCGTAATTCTCCTGAAGAGTCTTTTCAAGAATATAGACTTAAAAGTGTGACATATGGCACAGCCTCAGCTCCATTTCTAGCAGTAAGAGCTTTGAGACAACTTGCAGTAGAAGAGAAAGATAATTTTCCTCTTGCTTCAGCTGTGACTCTCTCTGATTTCTTCATGGATGACTTAGTCACAGGTAGCAATGATTTAAATAGTGCTAAGGAGTTACAAAACCAGTTGATACAAATGTTACAAGCTGGTGGAATGAAACTTTGTAAATGGTCCTCTAACGAAAGAGAACTGTTAAAATCAGTGCCGTTCGAAGATCAAGAATATCATTTTGATCAATCAAGAGAAACAGTAAAAACACTAGGTCTCATTTGGAATCCAAAAATTGATAAATTTAAATTTTTTGTTTCTCCCTCAATATATTCATCAAAGTGCACTAAGAGATCAATATTATCTCATATTTCTAGATTATTCGACCCTTTAGGACTTTTAGGACCAATTATAGTTCGAGCAAAGATATTTATTCAAAAATTATGTCTTTTAAAGATTGACTGGGACGAGCCACTCTCAGCTAAAGAAGCTCAAGAATGGAAAAATTTTGTAAAAAACCTACAAGTAGTTGAAAGTATTGATGTCGATCGCTATATTTTGAATGATAGTATTTGTCAGCTAGAAATACACGGATTTTCGGACGCCTCCGAAAAGGCCTATGGAGCGGTAGTTTATGTCAAAGCCACTGACACATCATCGGAAGTCTCAGTGAAGTTTCTCTGCAGCAAATCAAGAGTCTCGCCTCTGAAGCGTACAACAATTCCAAGACTAGAACTTTGTGCAGCAGTATTACTAGTAAAATTAGTGAACCGAGTGCTATCATCGTTAAAAATATCTGTGAATAGCGTTCATTTCTGGACCGATTCGACAATAGTACTTGCGTGGATTCAACACGAACCACATACTTTGAAAACATTTGTAGCGAATCGCGTCGCAGTTATTCAAGAACTGTCTTCGACTCATCAATGGCACCATGTAACTTCAGAAGAAAATCCAGCTGACATAATTTCTAGAGGTGTTGATCCTGAAACTCTTCGAGATAGCAAACTGTGGTGGGATGGCCCCACTTTCCTTTTGAATGACTTTTCGTCGTTAAAGGATAATCCCTGCTCAACAGCTGTGGAGGTTCCAGAAGTGCAGAAATTGACGGTCCCTTCATTGACTTTTGTATTGACTTTAGAAAGTGATTTGTTAAATAGAGTTTTAGACAGATCAAATAGTTTTTCTAAAATTGTATATATTTTTAGTTTTATTTTCAGATTTTTGAAAAATACTAAAAGCAAACCAGAGGACAGGTACAGAGACCCCCTGTTACCCCAGGAGCAGAAAACAGCGACAGAATTTATGATTCGGCAAATACAGGTAAATGAATTTAAAATGGAGATATCTGCTCTCTTAGCTGGTAAAAGGGTTATAAAAGGGAAGGTAAAGGACTTCCAACCCTTTTTAGATTCCAATGGAATTCTAAGAGTTGGAGGACGGTTAGAAAAATCGAATTTAAATTTTAATGTAAAACATCCCATTTTACTTCCTGCGAACCACAAATTTACAAAAATTTTGATGAATTACTACCATAGGAAATATCTGCATGTAGGAGCACAGAATTTATTGCATTTAGTACGCCAAGAATACTGGCCATTAAACGGCAGAAGTATCGATCGAAAAATTGTCCACAATTGTGTTACATGTTTTAAACAAAAACGTGTTGCGGAAAGTCAGCTTATGGGCAATCTCCCTCCGGAAAGAATAAACCCGAGTTCCCCCTTTAATGCCACAGGAATAGATTTTTGTGGACCCTTTTATGTAAAGTTTAAAGGACAAAGAAAGGGTGTATACCACAAAGTATACATAGCTATATTTGTCTGCTTTGTGACAAAGGCGGTATATTTAGAGACTGTCACAGATTTAACCTCAGAAGCGCTAATCGCGACGCTAAAAAGATTTTTCTCTAGACGTGGTAAAAGTTCATCTCTGTTCACGGATAATGCCACCAATTTCGTAGGCGCGCATTTAGAATTAAAACGATTGTACAAACTTGTTAAAAAGCCAGAGGAAAATTTAGCTTGTTATTTAGCCTCAGAAGGCATTGCCTGGAATTTTATTCCTCCCAAAGCCCCGAATTTTGGTGGACTTTGGGAAGCCAGTGTCAAATCATTTTAAATACCATCTTAGACGAACTATTGGTGATCGAAAGCTGACCTTGGAAGAATTCCAGACTATTACAATTCAGATCGAAGGCATCTTAAACAGCAGACCGTTAATTCCGATGAGCTCAGATGTGCATAATTTAGATGTTTTAACTCCATCACATTTTTTGATAGGACGCATTTTGAATACAATCCCTGAACCACTAATAGTGAGCAAACCAGACAATTTATTAACAAATTGGCAAAAAACCACCAAAATTGTTCAAGCCATATGGAAAAAATGGAGATTAGTTATTTAAATCATTTGCAAAATCGCACCAAATGGCATGTTGAAACACAAAATTTACAACCTGGCCTAATGGTTTTAGTTAAAGAAGATCACTTACCACCATGTAAATGGTTGATTGGACGTATTCAAGAAGTGATACCAGGATCCGATAATAGAATTAGAGTAGCTGTGGTGAAAACAAACCACGGTATATATAAACGTAGTATTAGAAAGTTATGTGTATTACCTAATCAAAATATGTAAATTTTTAGTTGGTTTATGTTTTGAGTTTATATTTAATTTGTATATTCGTGTATTATTGATAACATTATTTACATTTTAAGTTATCTGTATTCATTTAGAACTTGTTTAAGCCAAAATATGAGGCAAAATTGTTTTGTAATATATTGTTCATTTTATGTATTCAATTGTAATAACTGCAATGTATTTTTAATGTATTTTGAAATATAATATCTCAACCTGGGGAGAATGTTAACGCCAATGGCTATGTTGGCAATCGCCAAACGCGCCCTTGAAAGAATACAAATATAGGTATCATAGTTTTTATTTCTTATGTTGGCATCGTAAACTTAAAGATATTAGAATTTGTTTGAAATCGTTTGTTGCATAAAAAAGTTTGTTTCGCTCGAACATCGTATGGTCGATGTTTCATGTATTGATTTTGTTCATACATTAGTATTGTGTTTAATTCGTTTAAGTAAATAAAATTATTAATTCGTGTGTCGTATGGTCGACAATGGTTTTGATATAATTAGTCTACAGTCCATTCGAATACAACAAATTTAGGACCAGTGCAACGTATGACATTTGGCTCATATAGTTGCCAACTAATACCCAACACCTTCACCCTTTTATCCACATTAATCTCAACCAAACTACTCTTAATTATTCAGGGATCTCTTAATTATTCAGGAATGTCATCTAAAACACATTGCACATTTGAAATCCACTTCCTCAATGTAAATCCACCCCTAGACATCATTTTATATAGTTCTTAAGTTAAACATTTAGCCTTCTCTATATTTTGAGCTCCTGAAAGTAAGTTATTAACACAGAAATCACGACGGGATACCTTAGATACCAAAGCAAAGTTAAACTGTTCATCCAAAGAAAGTTGTTTCATTGCTCTTGTGGACAAATACGGAGCACAACCCGTTCCGTACGTTAAAGTTAGTAAGCTAAAGGTATGCAATTGCTTGTCCTGTCCCGCTCTCCAAAGAATTCTTTGCCAATCTGTGTCATCACTGTGTATTCTAACCTGCCTAAACATTTTCTCTACGTCGGCACAAACTGCAATTTGACGAGTTCGAAATCGTAACAAAATGGGAAATAACTCTTGTTGTACTCTTGGACCAATCATCAATAAATCATTGAGGGATAACCCTGACATCGATTTTGTCGACGCATCAAAACAACTCTTAACTTTGGGGTTGTACTAGAGTCTTTAACAGCATGATGATAATAATATGCAAATTAGGTAAATAATATGCAAAATCATAATATACCTCCTCCTCTGGAATTCTTTCCATGTGTCCGAGATCACTGTACTGCCTCATGAAGTTCCTATACTACTCGTAAACTTCTGGTTTTGTCAATAAAGAATTATCTACCGATTTGAATCTACGACTAGCTAATTGCCTCGAATCTCCAAGCAAAGATGGGGAGTAATGAAAAGGAAGGTGAACCACATATTCACCATTGTCGCTTCGCGAATGAGTTTTCTGGAAATGCTCCTCGCACAATTGCTCCTCCTTGGTCATCGAACTTACTGCGGGTACAGAATTCAGCTTCCACAACTCCGAGACTAACTTATCAGTTTCCAATTGTATATTATTGACATAAATTCTATTAGGGTGCTATCTGGATATCCCTACATTACCCGAGACGATCCATCCTAGATCAGAACTGATAGCAAAGGGGTTGATTTCATCGCGCTTGATTATATCTCCTCTTAACATAGGTAATGAAATGTTTACTCCTAACAAAATATCTATAGGTCCTTGTTATGTAGAACGAAGGATCTGCTAAAGTTAAATGATTAAAAGGTTTAACTAATAAAGAACAGAGGCATCTGGAAATTTTCCAATGATTTTCTGAATTGCATATACAGAAGTGGAAAAATCTGGGGTAGTATCAAAGTGAGGAATGAACTTTATCTCTGTAATTCCATTTCTATGCGTTTCTGTAGCTCTAAAGCAACTAATGGGAATTCTTGCCTTTTGTTTGGGTAACCCTAGTCTCTGTAAACATTCATTTGTTATGAAACTGGCTTGACTTCCAGAATCAATCAAGGCTCGGCAATGTTGATATTTACCAGAGGAATCTAGAACTCGTATGATTGCTGTACACAACAAAATCTGCTGAGATGTAAAATTACTTGTACATGAAGTTATACAGAGGCTGTTCACACATTTTTTAGACGATGTATATTGTATTCACAAAACTAAATTACATAAAATTCTTGTGTTTTAAATGTTCTATTTGACATCCCTTATTCTGAACTATCTTTCGACACCGCAATTTCCAGGATAATAATGCCTTTTGAAGTGTCAGAAGAGGTATTCTATCCCATTCCTCCTGAACAGCTTTCCAGAGTCCTGTAAGGGTTTTGGGACGACGTTTAGATAATGCAGATTTTAAAAGTCCGAAAGCACAAAAATCTATAGGTGATACATAGGGAGATTTAGTAGGGATATCAGTGAAGGGTATGGCCTTGATACCAGTTTTTTGTTCCATTTCTTATAGTAAATTTATAGTGGATTTTGATGTGTGACTGCTAGCTTTGTCCTGATGGAGTCTCACAGATTGATGGCACTGTGGGTAAAGCGATGGTATTTCATTCAGAAAAATTGGCGATAAAATATGTTCCGGATAGTATTTGGAGTTAATCTTGACATTTTTTTCCACTCTTTTTATTTTTAACTTGCCATTATAAGAAAAACCAGCAACAATCATGAATCCCTTAGAAAAACTTTCTTTCGATTCTTTGAACCATGTACTTACATTTTTTTTCTCCCCTTTTATGATAATAAATGGCTCTTTTTTTGTTGCAATCATTTAAATACACCCATGATTCATCTATTGTGACAATTGTTTTCCATTTTTCTTTGGATAAGTGTTTCTCATATAGAATTCAGCAGCGTGTCCTGCGTTCAGTGATATGATTTGGAAGAAGACGATGCACATTGCGTTTTTTTGCTTTCTTAAGATTTAAATCAACGTTTATCATTTTGTTTACAGTGGACACCGAGCATTTTAATGATTTTGCAACTGTCCTTTGACTAGGGGGATTTTCTTTTAACATTAAACAATGTACCTTTGCAATAGTCGAAGATGTCCGTTTTTTCCTTGGATAATTGTTTGGAATTTTTGTCCCACTTGAGGCTCCAATTTCACGTTTTTTTCCTTTCTTGTTGACGATATTACCTATCGACGCTTTAGATATCACAAAACCATGACTCTCTCATCGTTTTTGGATAACGGGGTATGCATATTTCTCTTCGGAAAGAGCATAAATGTAGCCTTCGAACCACTGCTTTGTTTAAAACGCCATTTTGAATAAAAACAAAACTTTCAAGCCGCAGACGATAATTTTGACTTTTAAAAACATAGTACAATTGCAATTATTTCTTTTCCAGCAAACGATTATTTACTACCGCTTTCCAAAACCGTCTAAAAAATGTGCGAACAGCCTCTGTATTTGGTGGAACTATATCAGAGGTTTCATTAGCCCAATTATTTTCTTTAACAGACTGCGCAGAATGAATATTTGGTACGAATTCTTTAACATCAACTGAAAAACCCTGTGAAGATTTGGCACTGTTATCTTTCTCAAAATGTAGTAATGTATAATGTGGTTTATTGCAGTCTTTGCATTTTTTAGCACTCTTGCAAGAACGTACATGATGCTTACCATTCAAGCAATTAAAACATAATCAGTTATTTTTTACAACATTAACATGTTTTTGAGTAGTTGCATTTAGAAATACAGTACACTTATATAAAGGGCGTTGTCCCTTGCACATCACTTATGAACGTTTAATTTCTGAAACTAAAGTAGTAACTTTTGGCACATATTTTTGTATTATTTTGAGATATATCAGTCTGAAGCGTCCTAGAATGTGATCGTAAGACCTCCAAAAGTTCCTCAAGTTTAGGAACATCATATTACTGCAGAGAACGTTCCCACCATCCCCTTGTTGCTGGGTCTAATTTAAACTGTATAACAACCATTAAATTGGTGTCACTAAATTTATTTACCTTAAACCCTAACGTCTCGAATGATTGAACACATTCCCTCACTGTGTCCACTAAGTTCAACAGTTGAGTAGGATTCTCAGTATGCAATACAGGCAAATATAAGATTTTCCTTAATAATGCTGCAATGTCTCGCTTGTGCGAATATCGTTCGGAAAGTAACTCCCAAGCAATAACAATTTTTATCACAAATAGTTAACGATTGAACAATTTTTAAATGCATCACCCTTTAAGGAACACTTGAGATATTGCAATTTTTGTGCGCCGGACAATTTATCATTATTTGAAACTGCAGCTTTAAATAAATCACTAAAAGTTAACCACTCTTCAATGTTACCACTGAAATTTGGAAGAGTCAGCTTAGGTAGCCTTACTTCACAAAATGCATGACCACTTTCCCTTTCAGACTGTGGACTACAGTTGTTACTAATTCTTGCAACTTTAAGTAATAACTCATCAATAGTATCTTGTACGCTTTGTTGCTCATCAATATATGTATCAATTTCATTTTCATCACATACAGAATAAATACCATTAAATATCTCAGAAATTTCCTTCGATAAAATCTTAATTTTGCAGTTAAACATTTCGAATTCAGCTGCATCCGATGCAAAAACACTTAAATTAATTCTCTCTTGTAATTTCGTTAGTTTAGTTTTTACTACTCTCTTCTGTATTTTGACACCTTGAAGATCCATCGCTAAAGAAATAATGGAACACATTCACTAATAGTGGAACAAAGCCTCCTGCTCTGCGGACCAACTTCTGAACCGTCGAAAGGTTGATGGACTGTATTGACCAATAATTACACCGATGCAATTTTACTTGGTCTTTATTCAAACACAATTAAAGGTTGAAGTCACGTTGCTCTGCTTCATGTATTTGCCTCGCGCAGCTGGCACACTGGATCTTTGTCGAGTCACCCTGCCTGTCTCTCTGCCTGGCCTAAAAACCGTCTGGTGGGAGCAGCTTAGCCAAGTAATCTGCATAACGGCAAGAAATCGAACGTGGATCTGGGTCGGAACGAACCCAGGTGGATCAGTACTGGCACCTGACGTCGTACAGACTGCCTGGGCCTAGGTCGCCCCACAGCACCTGACCCTTCAAGACCAAACATGTATATATATATATATATATATATATATATATATATATATATATATATATATATATATATATATATATATAGTCAATAAGATCAGGGCAAATTACCTGCTGCGTTCAGAAAAATAAGCTCTTCGAACAAAAAGGCATTTATAAAACAGTTGCATATAATGCAATACGTTAAAGATCTGGGCATAATGTAACGCCGTTTATATCTTACCTCTCACAAATTCACGTTTTCACCTCTTTATAAAAAGTTATTCACAGTAATAATCTGTATGATTAAATTCAAGCCGACCTGTGGCTTGTAAAAAAACTTTTATGTGGCTTGTGTAAAATTTTATGGCTTGTAAAAAAGCACGAATTCAGTGTGAGATAGAGGGATATGCAATTTTCCCCCCTATATCAGTTACACAACCCTTAACTTCTAAACGGTGACACCTTAGGCCATATTTGGTGTCTAGGTATAGTAAAAAGGCTATGCGTTACACAATGAGACAACTTACAATGCCATCCATCGGCAAATTTTGGAATTAGCGGTTTTATCTCAAAGACGGTACGAGATACGGGGAAAAATCAATTACAAAGTTCTTCAGCATCATCTATTTAGTAAAAAAAGACACACCTTTCGTGCATTAATACTTAAAACGGAATGTAAAAAATGAACATTTATTTGGTCGTGATTTTCAACACTATGGCGTCGTGAAACGTAAGCGAAGCTCGAAAAAACCACCTCGTGGAACAAATACAAAAAAAAAATGTGTATAGTGGCTAATGGAGAGCATTTTCAGCAATATAAATAAATAACCCTGAAGATAAGGAAGTGTCTGAGTTTCTTTCTTCCACTCTTTATAACATGACAATTTTCGAAATCGTGACCAAACAAATGTTCATTTCTACATTATGTTTTAAGTATTAATATGCGCAATGTGTCTTTTCTTACTAAATCGACAATGCTGAAAAACTTTGTAATTGACATTTTTCCCGTACACTGTACCGTTTTGGAAATAAAAACGCAATTTCCAAAATTTGCCGATATATGGCGTTGTAAGTTGTCTCATCGAGTACCGCATAGCTTTTTTACTATACCTAGACACCAACTTTATGGTCTAATCTGTCACCATTTAGAAGTTAAGGGTGTGTAACGGATATAGGGGGGGGGGGGAATCCTGTATAAACTGAACATGTGCGATCTGAATCAAATACCACTTCTTCCTATACCAAATGATGTTCGAGGGGGTGAACATGCCTTTCAACAAAACGCTTCTTTCCTTATCGAACAAAATCTTTTTTTTTTCCATATGTTCCTACAAGTTTTTAAATACGCTAAAACAAAGCAAGGGAAGGCGATCGGGATAAATACTCTACTTCATCCTCATTTGCTTCCAACTGCAGGTTGACAGGTCTCACTTGATGCACGGTTGCGTTATCATATTGGATACACGGAAGTTCAGTATAGACCATACGACGCATGTGGCCCTCTAGAGTGGTTTCGTAGACATCCGAAATCACATTATGCTGAATATTAATTAAAGGTCTTAAGGGGACTCAGCACTTTTACACAAGTAAAAATATCACAATTTTGGTTGCTTTTCGAACTTCTATAACTTTTTTTGATATAATCCATTACACATCAAATTTTTAGTATTATTTCTCTAAACTTTTTACATTATGTTTCTTGAATTAATTTTGTTACAAGTAAATAATAATTTTGTTTATGAAGTAAAAAATTGGTGCATTCTCTGAAAATTTTAAATTTATACTGCTACACTGTGCGCAGACTTACAACAACATTAACAAAGTTTCAATAATTTTTTTTGCATTTTTGTTATGTAAAAACATTAGGTATAATTCTACACCTATTTACAATTTAAAACACCAGATAATATTTACTCCAGGACAATCAGATTTTAAAAAACTGAAAAAGCACATTAAAATTACAAGTCATATGATATAAATTCTTAGCAAAATAAATTTTTTAAGAAAAAATTAGGTGGATATTTTTGGTAGCATCATTATACACTTACCCTGAAAATTTGAAAGCAATATCTGCAGTAGTTTTTTTTATATAGTGCGCACAAGTATGAAAATCATGATTTTGAGAAAAATGCTTTTAAAGTTAAAATTTGACAGTTTTTAAGTTTACGATCTATTAACTGTCATCAAAGGAGTTTAAAACTGTCCAGCTGCATACACCGCACATTATTGTGCTTCCATTGCAATTTCTGCAGCAATTTTGGCTCATTTTCTTGCTCTGCATGCCTCAAACGTAGACATCTCAGCCTTTTTTTCAGCCGACTGAATACAATGTTGATCAGTCTTGGATGCAAAAGTTGTTGCATAATCACTAATTTGGTAGCCAAGTTCCTCCATTATATTTAGTTGACCATCTTGACCATTATTGTATAATATAATGGTTTCATTCACCACTACCTGGACAATATTTCAACCACAGCCAGAATATCTTCCAAATCAAAGAGTTTAAAACTCATTTGGATTCTGAGTATGCCCTCCTAAACATTTTTTCAGCAATGATGGCATGGACAAATCTTTAAATATATCTTTTATAGTATCCGTTACAGGTGGTGGAATTGAATTTTTATGTCTGAAAGGCTGTAGATATCCTTGTGCACATGCTCTTTGATATGAGCACCACAAGTCATCTCCTGTTGGGCAAAAATGATGATTGGTTCCAGTTCTGTTGATCGTTTGTGATAAAATATTGCCCACACTGCTTTTTGCATGTCTTTTACTGACGTGCAGTGTTTTCTAATGGTATTTCCAAAATAAATAGTCAGTTTATTTATTACATCGTCCGTAAGACGACCTTTAGCACTTAAAAGTTTTTCCATCACTCAGTTTTTTGCCCTTCATTTCCTGCTTTCGCTTTCGCAGTCTGGTGCATATTCTTTTTTATATGTGCCCGACACATTTAGTTTTACTTATGGTGATATCTTTCCCATAAGGCTCATTGCTGGACAGAATTGAAAGTTTTGCAGTCGCCATCACCTATATAGTGTACATAACGTACATTATGTATAATGTTGGAACGGTGAAAAATTCTTTGTATTCCAACAACTTTCATCATTGCAGCAGAACCACTATGGTTTTTTTTGACATGTATTGGAATGGTCTCAATGCCATTTCTAATACTCATCCCCAGATCTCCTACCTTCCCAATAATCACACCCTTTGCAGTATGAAGAAAGCACCTCTATATCTATTACTTTTCCACACAGAGCTCCTATCACAGTGCACACTCCAACTAAGGATGTATGACCACTAACAGTCAAATCTGAATTATTATTATTACACTTTTAAGTGTAATAATAAATTAAGTGTAATAAGAAATTAGAATTTCTTCTTCGACAGCAGAAGATATGCTTCTTTTAGCGACAACAGATGAGGCATCTTTTATGTGTCTGATCACTGAATTGTACGCTGAAAGAGTAATAGGTGGAGGCAAGTCCCTAACGCCACAAAATGTTTTAGCCCCTGATAGTCCTTGCCATGTGGTTCTCATGGCATAAATAAATCTTGAGTTTATTTCAGGCAAGCATTTTCTTTCTTCCAGCATGGCTGAGTTTCGACAGGATGACACTTCACCACAGGTTTGACATAAAATTTCAATGTTTTCTGACAGTCCATAGACAACAGTTGATGATATGGTTATATTTCCACCACAAATTTTGCAAACGACACAAACTTGAATAATTTTAAAAACAATGTATTATCATTAAAAGAGTAACCTTTGAATTCGGCAAATTTCATAATATCAAACGAATAATATAACTTTTAACTCGAAGCACTGAGACGTTTTGGTTGAGAGTCTTACTTGGTAAATGAATTTACATTTCTTTGGTTTCTTTCCCGATTTTCTTTTATTATCGTCATTAACCATGCTTGTCAAATAAAATAGCAAAGATATATGCTAATTATAACAAGCAAAACGATTGATACGCAGTAACAACGTAGCCGGATTTGAATGCGATTCACACGTGAATCTCATGGCATATTGTAAACAGTATACGAAAAATTCGCCTAAAAGTTGAGCTGCTCCGATCCTACTGATAAAAATAACTTCATGAATAATAAACACGGAGTTAGCAGAAAAAAAAAAACCAATCTAAAAGGGAGAAATGATGACGAGACTGGAGAGAGTAAAGATAAACAAACCACAGCTGGGTGAGTTAAATGTCCCACACTGGTATGTTTACATCGGAACTATTTCTTTCACGTCGTAGTTTTATATGTTCTAATTGGAATATTTTAACGCGGTTTTTTTTAAATGATTCAGAAATGTTCAAATATTCTAAAAATGCAAAAAAATAAAATTCGATTTTTTAAAGGTTTAAAAGTGCTGAGTCCCCTAAGGAAGCATTAGAGATGGCAAACCAAGGCACCACAGAGCCACCACCATGCTTGACAGTTGAATCATAATTGTATGGACAGTATGTTTAAGAAGATAATTGCCAAACGTCTACCAATGTTTGGACATACAGGGAGATAAATGGCATAAAGGGATATATATATATATATATATATATATATATATATATATATATATATATATATATATACACAGGGTGGTCATAAAAAAACTGTCGATATATGGACTTCTACCGGTCGTACCATTCAACCGATCGAAACGAGATTTCATATATATAGTTATTCAGAGTTATGAGGTCCGGATTTTATGAACGACAACAAAATGGCGCTCACGGTTACGGTTATAGGTACAGAAACTCGAAATTTTCGAAAGGCAACGCCAAAATTTTTCCCGTCGCAAAATGCTCGGCGCATGCGAAAACCCTAAATAGAGTTGGAATGGAACGTGTATCAGAAAAAACGGACCCATTATGCACGCACAAGCAAAAGCTCTGCAAACAGCCAACAAAGCACCATCGGGGCGCATGGAAGAAATTCGCATATAACAGATGCAAGAAACCAATCAGTGATGAAAACACACATCGGGCAAATGAAAACTTTTATTTGGATCACACATTTTACACATGGGGGCCATGATCGTGTTTTTGTTGGCCGTTCGCAGATCTGTTATTGTGTGTGTGAATAACGCGTACATTTTCTAATACACGTACTGTTCCAACGCAATTTAGGGTTTTCGCATTCGCTGAGAATGTTGCGACGGGAAAAAGTGGGCGTTGCCAATCGAAAAATTCGAGTTTCTGTACCTACAACCGTAACCGTGAGCGCCAATTTGTTGCCGTTCACAGAATCTAGAGATCATACCTCTAAATAACTGTATCTAAAATCTCATCGCAATCGGTTCAACGGAACAGCCGTTAGAGGACCATATATGGACAATGATTTTTTATGACCACCCTATATATATATATATATATATATATATATATATATATATATATATATATATATATATATATATATATATATATATATATATATATATATAGTCGGACCTCTATTTAACGAAGTCGCTGAATCCCCAAAAATGTTCGTTGTATAGAAAATTCGTTAAATAGAGATCCACCTTTTAAAATACTTTAAACTACATAAAAGAGATTTTAAATTCATAAACACTAAATATTATTAAAAAAAGTAATTCCTCACACCTTTATTTTGTAAATTAATATCTATTTGTTATATATATCTGACCCATAAAAAAGAAATCTGCAAGGAAATCAAGAACAAAACAAATCATTGTCCCGGAATACACTGTTTTTTCAGTTAAAAAAATAATTTTATATTAAAATTAAGGAATTTTAATGATATTATCGCATTTATTATAACAAGTAATTTGAAGTATACATTAACACGTGCGCCCTTAATTTTAATTACTGACAAGTCTGTTAATTTTGTCTGAGTTTTTTGTTTGAAAATGGGTGGTCTCTCATAATACGTTTCGCATCTTTGCAATGCACCAAAAACCCCTTCAAGCGTATTTTTTTCAAACTGTAATCCGCGTCGGATTGTTTAAAATGATTTTAGCAGTTCATCATAGGAAGGTTTGTAGATTTCTGCATCATAATCATATCCATCTTCATTATCTTCGTATACATCACAATTCATAGCTGTATTGTTTTCATTTTTCACAGTGTCGAAAGTATCCAATTCATTTAGTGTTTCCGAGGTTTAAGCTTCCAAATCAAGTGAAAAAAAATCATCAATCATCAAATCATCGTTAATTTTTTTCCCTTAGCCGTATCCACATGTTTCTTTTAAAGTTCCTCTGAGAGAATATCGTCCTCCGTACTTGCCGAATTCTCATTGCTGACAAAGAATTCAGCTTTGGTAAAACTGTTGCGAATAGTACGATCTGTGACATCATAGTTCCATGCTTTGGAAATTTCTGATATGCTTTCTCGTAATTTGATCTTTGGCATGGATTGATTGCTCTCAAGCGAAGTGATAATTTGTTCATTATTCTCTTGCGATAGTGTATTTTGAAATTTTTTATCACCCCCTGATCCGTTAGAAGTAGTTTTGATGTAGTATTTGGTAGCAAGTATAAAACTGTTATATTTTTCAGTTTTTGGTTGATTCCTTTCGGATGGGTAAAACAATTGTCAAAAACGAGAGCAATTTTGTTGAACTCTACAGTCATACTTTTGTCCAACTTTTAAACCCATTTTTCACAAATTTCTACGTCACCTAAGATTTTTTGTGAAACTCATAATCATCCTACAAAGATTTTGCGCCTTTTATACATCTTGGATTTTTGTTTCTTCCGATAACTAATAGTTTCAATTTCTCACGTCCAATCATATTTGCAACTAACATGACAGTTAATCTTGCTTTGTTTTGTTTTCCTCCAAAGCATTTTTCCTTTTTAAATATTAATGTCTTTAACGGCCAACATTGAAAAATAAAGCATTCTCATCTGCATTAAAGATGTTTTCTGGCTTATAGCCCTTTAAAATTTTACTCAGTGTCTCCGTTATCCAATTTTCACTATCATTATCATCAACGTCTTTACTTTCTCCAGATGTTACTTTTGCTATAATTCCTTGCCTTCTCTTAAATTTTTCAACCAATCCATTGCTTCCTCGAAATTCATCGTATCCGAATGCACTTCATAAATTGAAGAGCTTTCTCAATTTTGAAAGACCCAGAGATCGGAGCACGTTTATCTCGCATTGTGTGTATCCACTTCAAAACTGCCTCATCCTCAGCTGTATATACACATGTTTTTAAGCGTTTTTATCAAGAATTCTATGAATCATTTTGTATCTTATCACGATTTTTTATTATGGTTAATAAGCTGTTTAGAGGAATACCATATTTTAAACCAATATCATTTTTCTTCATGCCTTGATCCTCCTCATGAAGAATTAATTTTTTTTTTCTTTGATGCTCAAGCACTTTCGTTTTGACCTTTTCCAGCTACGAGGACCGAAATTAACAGCACGACTCTGATCAACAATATAGAAAACGGGACACTAGTTCAAGGACACGGGATAGCTCAATTGAGGATAATAGGGGGATATTGAAAGTTTCCAGTGAAGTGGACAGTGGGAGGGGGTGGTGGTGGATAAAGTTTGCACTTTCTGGATGAAATGGAAAGAATGGCAGGGATTTTACTGCTCTCGGTGAATTAGGCTACTGGTAAAATCAGTTCAAGGTCACTGATCACCATAAAATGTGTCAAAAGAAAGAATAAGTTTGAAATGTTCAGAAATATTTCGTGAAACATGGAAAAAATGAAAAAAAAAGTATTGAATCACAAGAAAAAGTTTGTTAAATAGAGGTTCGACTGTATATATATATATATATATATATATATATATATATATATATATACACTCATGGACAAAAAAATTAGCGCACCAAGAAATAATTGCGGGATCGTAACGAAACTTGCAATGAAGGTACATGTCGGGGAGATATGCAAATGATTAGAAATGCAGAGTGATTGTGCATTACGTATAGCCGGTAGAGGGCGTTGAACATCGTACTCTGTGGAGTATAAAACAGGTTACCAAAGCTTGTTTGAGTGTGCTGAATCACTTACAAAGGAAGAGCTGAGATAGACATGCCATTACGCCGTGTTCGAAGACAATATAAGCAGTTGTCGCAGTTTGAGAGGGGGAGAATCGTCGGGATGATGGAAGCTGGGTGGTCAGCTAGGCGAGTAGCTCGTCAATTAGGCCGCTCTGATTGTGTTGTGAGGAGGTGTTGGGACCAGTGCACCCTAGAGATATCATGTACACGAAGACCAGGCTCAGGACGCCCTCGACAGACCAGTCGTCGAGAAGACCGCCACATCGTAAGAAATGCATGCGTACAGCCAACTGCTTCATCGGCCGCCATCCAGGCACAGGTAGCACCTTCAATAGGGGCCTCTGTGTCTTCTCGAACCATACGAAGGCGCCTGGCTGAAGGACAGTTGGTATCGCGGCGCCCATTACGTGTGCTGCCCTTGACGCCCACCCATCGACGCCTCCGTTTGGAGTTTTGCCGAGCGCGAGGAAACTGGACTGCAGCGGAATGGAACCAGTTCGTCTTTAGCGACGAATCGAGATTCAATCTCGGCAGTGATGACAATCGTGTTCGTGTGTGGAGAGCCCGTGGTGAACGCTTCAATCCTGCCTTTGCTGTACAGCGACATATCGCTCCCACAGCTGGTGTGATGGTATGGAGTGCCATTGCCTACAATACACGGTCACCCCTAGTATTGTTCCGTGGCACCATGACAGCCCAGCGGTATGTTCATGAAATCCTGCAACCACATGTGTTGCCCCTCATGCAACGGCTCCCAGGAGCCATTTTTCAACAAGACAATGCTCGGCCTCATACGGCAAGGGTGTCACAAGACTGTCTCCGCATTGTTACTACCCTTCCTTGGCCTGCCCGATCCCCAGATTTGTCTCCAATCGAGCATATCTGGGATCATTTGGGACAACGAGTTGGGCATCCCACGAGTTTGAAAGAACTAGAGGCAAGGTTACAGCAAATATGGAACGAAATGTCTCAAGACATCATACAGAACTTGTATGAATCAATGCCTGATCGTATGGCATCGTGCATTCGCGCTAGAGGGGGTACAACGAAGTATTAACTCCTCCGTTCTTTTGTATTTTTCTCTGAAATGAATTATCCTTTTTCTTTGATTTTCTTATCGTTTACTTATATCAAATTAGTCATTTTGTATGTAAAATTTCGTTTCATTTTGACGACTCCTTCTTGGTGCGCTAATTTTTTTGTCCATGAGTGTATATATATATATATATATATATATATATATGTAATGATAGCAAAGGAGATGTTAGATGACAGGAAGAAACCGCGAATCATATTTCAGTCGTGGAGAGTGGCTGGGAAAAGTTCAGGCAGAGTCTATGTAATGAAAGCTGTTGCGGGGCAATGCAACAGGCCGGTCACTCGAAAAACCCCAAATGTAGTCGTAGAAAGGAACTGACTGGCGTAGGAATGATGTCCAGGCGAGAAAACATAATACTCCACATAGCTGGCTACACAGTTCTTTACTAAGTAATATTCTACTGGCTTAGGTACACTATTTAATTTCCGGTTATAATAGCTATAGGACTTTATGCATAGGAAATATCGTCCTGGGGTTGTCGGAACAGCACTTAGCAATATAAAACCCGCAGCGCAAAAACATGCTGTTCGGACCAGAGTGAAAACACAGAAGACCCGCGAAAGTCTAGGTTCAAGCCCTGAGTACAGACACACTGAACTTTTAATTGGTTAAAAATTGACACCTGACTTACGCGTGATATGGGGTGATCGTTTCGTGTGTTCCACGAGATTCGATCTAAGTGTTGCATCTAAGTGTTTTTCGCACGTGGCTTTTAGGGGGAAAACTAATAGCTTAATTTGGTATTTCTAGATCAAAATCAAATTGAGGGATAATGTTCTGTTGTGTCAAGACAAAGTTAATGAAGGGAAAGGTTTATCGTTTCATATATATATATATATATATATATATATATTTATATATATAAAAGATCTCGTCTTTTATATATATATATATATATATATATATATTTATATATATAAAAGATCTGTCTCTTTATATATATATATATAAAGAGAGAGACATAGAGAGAAAGCGAGATGTTTGATCTTTTTATACACTGTAGTTCATTTATAGCAAAAGTTAACCGTTCCGACTATCCAACCAGACAACTATGAACATATAGTAAAGTAGATAGAATTTAGGGGGAAAGATGAGTTTTCATTTTCAGTACCAGCAGACACAATCGAGGAGTCGAGTGAACACAGAGACTGCACCTGCACACACACACACACACACACACACACACACACACACACACACACACACACACACACACATATATATATATATATATATATATATATATATATATATATATATGTATATATATATATATAAAAGAGCTTGTCTGTTTGTATGTCCGCTATAGAATCATAGACTGTTTCATCCACCGGGACCAAATTCGGCACAGTTAATGTTTAGGACCCGATAAACTTAACACGGCAAAAACGAAATTTGAGGCTCAATTATGTTTTTTAAAATTAATTTTTTAATAATTTTTTGTGCCCCTAAGAGGTGCGCGTACCACTTAAATGTGGATACAGCCCCCTTCACCACATACTTTATTCACCAAGAACAGTATTTCTGTACGCTAAAAGATGGGCGTTGTGTTAACAGTGAAATTCGATGCGAGGGGGAGAACAGCGTTGGTCTAGGGGCGACGGGGGGTGAAGTGTTTATTTTATTTTTTTTACGTTTTGTGGAGTAGTGGGTCTAAAAAGGTTCACAACTGCTGCTTTACACAATTTTAGACAATGGCGTTGAAACTAAGAGAACTTAATAAAGTTTGGAAAAAGAGGAAGAAAAAAATAAAAAATTAAGTTCTGTCCCATGGCCAGTTTTTGGAAGACTTCTGTTGATCTAAATATATTAATTGTTTGAGGATCTTAAAATGGGAAGAAGCTCAAGAGTTCTACGGGCTTTTTTCCCTAAATTCGCGAAACAGAGTTAAGATACGATATGTATTTGAATTACTTATTCCGTTAAACCATATAAGATAAATCTTTTAGAGTTTTTGGGTTTTTTAAGCAGTGGGAGGGAAAGGTCTTTAAAAAGAGAAACATAACGACACATAACTTTCATTCCGAACTATTAGTCCATTAGATATATTAAGGCGTAAGAAAATTAATGAAATTATTTTTAAAGAATGATTGCCCGGCGTTGCCCGGGTAGATATATAGATATAAAATTTTTCATGCATTCCATCAAAAAAATACTAGGCTGCACTCCCCGCTCTTCATGTTCATCTGGACAGACAGAATGCACTTAGCACGTTCTACTGAAATGATATACAAACAATAAGAAAGAAAGAATCTTTGAGCCTAGGCTTCATGCGGAATCCCGCCTTACTTTGATTAAATAAAGGGAATAACACATCTTGCACTATACCTCTTGGGTGATGTGGAAAAAAATGCGTCTCTTGGTTAATGAGGAAAAAATGATTTTTTAAGGGAAAAATAAAAAATAAAGGCAAATGTAAATTATAAAACTTATTTCTAATTAAACAGTGGATCAAAAAATGTAATAAAATCTAATTAAACAGTATCTACAAATAAAATTAAGCAGTAAACTTATTCAATTCAAACGTGCGAATCACACAAAACTGTGTTATTAATTCAAAATAAAATCAGACGAAGGTCAGCAGGCTCAAAGTTTCATTCTTTCTTATTGTTTGTATATCATTTCAGCAGAAGCGCGCTAAGCACATTCTGTCTGGCCAAATAAACATGAAGAGCGGGGGATGCAGACCAGTATTTTTTTGATGGAATGTATTAAAAAGTTTATATCTATATATCTACCAGGGCAACGCCGGTGCCTGAATACATTTCAGGAGGTCCATCGCACTGGACGAGAATTCTAGTCCAGCGTTAGTTATTCCCCGAATTAGGGATTTTTAAACTTTTACTGGTATTTGTATCCCCCGGTATAATGATGTCAAATGAGACTTTTTTATGTCAAGACATTCGCCAAAGTGATAGAATTATCATTTTTCGTTTCAGAAATGAGAAACTATTGCCTCTCCTCGATATTGAATGAATCTCTCAAACTCTACACGAAGTGCTTTGTAAACAGTTTAATTCTGTAATCGTAATCGTAAAACTAATTATTCTTCTCTTTGTTCGTGATAAGCATGCTTTCCGAAATTTAATATGGCTAATTTACATGTGGCATACCTAATTCATTAAACTCGTGGTGGAATTTATTGAACGAAACATAATCTATCAAATTATAATATATAATTTCCATTGATACCTCTAGAATCATGTATTTAGAGGCATAAACACTTGATTATTTTCAGAGGATCAGTTTTTTTTGTGGAGAAAAACATCATAAGAAACAATTTTGTATATTTTGAATTAATTGTGTGAGAAATTTAGGACAAAATTTCTATATTCTTATAAATGATTCGCAAAGAGAGAAAACTTTATACATACATACATATATATATATATATTAATGCTATAACAAGCTGAAAATAACCGACTAATCAACATGGTTTTTAGAACTGCTGCCTTTCTTAAAAACTTATTTTATGTGATATTCAAATTATTTAATTGGTAAATAAGTCATAATATCGGATTCCAGAATAATTATATCATAATAGTGTAATATACCTGACCATTAAAATTAGATAAACGGATAATGATTTCAAAGTTAAAAGAAGAATCTGATTCCAGCATAA
This sequence comes from Dolomedes plantarius, assembly GCA_907164885.2. Classification (NCBI taxonomy): domain Eukaryota; kingdom Metazoa; phylum Arthropoda; class Arachnida; order Araneae; family Dolomedidae; genus Dolomedes; species Dolomedes plantarius. Next base: position 38,574,612 of record OU015503.1, on the reverse strand, counting down.
CAATTAATTTTTTTCAGAAAAACGACTCTAACGCGCTTTCTCTTACTAGAATAAAATGTAGGAAACTTTCCAGAACTTCTAAAGGATAACAAATAAATAGAAACTATTAGTTATCAAAAGCATTATTTCATTAACACAGAGAATATAGTTTTCATTTGAAGTTACTCCATAATTTTGAGAAATAATTCATTCCGGAAATACCCTGCACAACGATTATGAAATGAATTATTCCTCAAAATTCAATTCAAGGATGTTAGATCAAAATATTACACGGTACAGTATTTTAGTCTAATGTACTAAAAAATCATTAATTTCGTTGCAACGGAAAAAATTCAATTTATATACTTCTATATAAAGAGTAAGTGATCCTACAGGTTAAGGATTTTCTTCGCTTGAATTTACTCCCCAATAATGAGGAATAATTCATTCCGGAATTACGAGGAACAACGATAAATAGCAAATAAATAGTAACTGCTAGTTTTCAAAAGCATTCTTACATTAATACAGAAAATATACTTTTCATTTGAAGTTGCACCACATTATTGAAAAATAATTCATTCCGGAATTTCCAGGCACAATGATTATGGAATGCATTATTCCTCAAAATTTAATCCAAGGATGTTAGAATAAAATATTTTCCTGTACATTATTTTAGTCTAATGTCCTAAAAAATCATTAATTTCGTTGCAACGGAAAAAAATTCAATTTATATACTTCTATATTATATAAAGAGTGAGTGATCCTACAGGTTATGGATTGTCTTCACTTGAATTTTCTCCCCAATAAAGAGGAATAATTCATTCCGGAATTACCAGAAACAACGATAAGTAGCAAATAAATAGTAACTGCTAGTTTTCAAAAGCATTCTTTCATTAACACAGAAAAGTTATTTTTAATTTGAAGTTACTCCACATTATTGAAAAATAATTCTTTCCGGAATTACCAGGCATTACGATTTCGGAATGAACTACTCCCCAATATTCTATTTAAAGATGTTAGAATAAAATATTTCACATCATATTATTCGAGACTAATATCTTAAATAAATCATTAATTTCGTTGCAAAGGGAAAATTTCAATTCATGATCTTCTATAAAAAGAGTAAATGATCCAACAGGTTAGGGATAGTCTAGTTACCTTCGAAATCACACCCAACCATTTTTCACCACATCAATTTGTAAATACGACATACCGTATTTGTTTTTCCATCTATCTCAAAATGCCATTCAACAATATGAAATATTCATTTCAAACGGCCTTATGAAATGCTTTAAAATTCCTTTGGCTATTCGTACTTTGATTTTCAAAAAGTCCTCTGGAAAACCATATTGGAGAAATATAGAGAAAAGAACTTAAAAATGCTTTCGAACTCCCCGGAAAATTGAATATTATTAAGAAACATATTTTGATAAAGGGAGATGAAAGTGAACATGATTTTAAAATTTTTCTATTTTGTTGTGTAAAATATTTTAAAGGAAAAAAAAATGGCGCAAAAGGAGTCCACCGCTTGGCAATGCCTTTCAACTCAGAACTCTCTGGAAATTTGCATATATATGGAATAAATTGTTTCCTGTGCGTGAGTATGAAACTATTTTGTTGAAAGTTTTTGTTTTCTAAAGTAACTAAATTTTTTGGGTTCATATTTGCTTTAAATATATGAATAGGAAATTGAAAAAAAACTGTAGTCAGAATAGAGGCAGTTTTGTCGTAATAAAAACTAATAGAATAAAGTTAGTCACTTTTGTTCTAAGAAAACATTTATTTGCCGAAAGTTTAGATTATGTTTATATTTTGACAAGTTGCATAATAACATGCAATATTAAAAGTGTTCTTGAAATATTTTTTTCTGCTAAATTGAATTATACTAATGCAAATTGAATTTTGTATGAAAAAATTAAGCTGTATTGCAAAAAAAAAAAAAAATAAAATAAAATAAAATAAAAAAGAAAAATGGCAACATTTTTAAAAATAAATATTTACATTTTCTAGAATTAATGAATACTGTTCTTAATACTCACCGTGTTTTCCAGGTGTTTACGTCAGAGTGCAAAAGTTCTTTACATGACTTTACTAATACTAATATAAAATTTTAAAAAATATATTCAATATTTTACATGTATTCGAATAATGAAAAAACAGAAACTTAGGTACACTTTTCAGGAGGATCATCAGAATAAACATATTTAAAAAAAATACTTTATTCTCAATGCATTCTAATCTTACCAAACATAAAGTCAAATGTTTAAAAGAGGAGGAGTATTTAAAACATTTAAAAAAAATTACTATTTAAGCTTTATCTTACGGGGTTCATTTAACCGATTCCCTCTTTAGAATGTGAAATTTCCTACCCCCTTTACAGGGTGTCCATAATTAAAGTCCCACTTTCAAAAGGCTGCAAAAAAAGAACCATTGGTCAGAACGACTTCAAATTTGAACTGAATATACTGGAAGAAGGGGGAAACGATTTAGCACCAAAAAAAAGTTCCAAAATGTATCAATAGATGGCGCTGTAAGCGGCATAACGAAAGTGGATTCGGCTACAAGGGACATTTTGAATCGAAATACGACGGCTTTGGCATGAGTAGCACAGTAAACCAACTGTAGTGTTCAATGTGCATGTGTGCGTGGGTCGTTTGACGGAAAAAATGACTTCCAAGTCAGTCAAAAGTTGTGGCACTGTTAGTGGAAAGCCCATCCACCACGGCAAGGTCTTACCACATTGGATGGGAAAAATTAGTTTTTAATTGTCCTTGGGCCAAAAACCGCATAAAAAGCAACAATGAAAACGCCTCTTAATTATCACTAGACTTGCGGCAGACAGGTTCAATATGCTTTCCACCATTGTCCGCCACAAGCTGAAAGCGATAAACATCATGTTCCACAACAAACCGGAGTGTCTTAGGGGTGACGTTGCGAATCTGTTGCGTAATCCGTGACTTCAATTCAGCTAAATTTGCAATCGGGCCACTGTACACAACATTTTTAAGATAACCCCACAGCCAGAAGTCACACGGATTGAGGTCTGGTGATTTTGGATGCCAGACTGTTGGACAATGACGGCTGAAAAGTCGATGATTTCAGAAATGCCTCTTGAGCAGTTGCATGCCTGGCTTTGCGATGTGCGGAGGAGCGCCATCTTGCATGAAAATGATTCTATGCAGACATGCACGCTGTTGAAGTTTTGGAATGACCTGGCTGCTCAAAAGACTCGCATACCGTTTACCATTCACGGTACAGGTAACAGGACGCACAGGACCTATCTCCTCGAAAAAAAATGGCCCTACCATACACGATGCCGTCAACCCGCACCACACAGTTACCTTTGGCGAACGCATCGGTACTGGTTGAGTTGCGAATGGGTTTTCCTTTGCCCATATCCTGCAATTTTGTGTGTTGACAAACACTTGGAGGTGGAAATGGGCTTCATCTGTTCACAAAATATTCCATAGCCATTCATTGTCCACTTCCATGCGTGCGAGAAATTCCAGAGCAAACGCCTGTCTTCTTTGCAGATCAGCAGGAAGCAACTCCTGAACATGTGTAATTTTGTATGGATAGAAATGCACGATATTACGTGAATAGCCGTTTTTCTAGTTACGAAGGCTTGTTCTTTTCACCGTTTGCCGATGAGTTCCGATACTACTCGCCTAGACACACCGGTAGGCTCTTCTCGTATTTGGAGATACTTTAGTTTAAAATTAAGTTAATACAACCCTAGACTGTGTTGCGCCTTGTCCGGAATGAAAAGTGATTACTGAGTCAGATTCATATAGAGCTACATTTTTGTGATAGCTAGCTGCTTCCTTTTTTTATGTTTAAGCACCCCTTTCAGTTCGGCTTGCCGACTGTTGGGGGGAGTTAATCTTCGTGATTTTTTTGCTTTCATTCTTCATTACTACTGTTAGCATTGACCGGAGTGGTCATCATGTTTTGAGCTCAGGTTAAATGGATCTTTTTGTCGCCCATGTATATAGCTTATTATAGCCCTTGTATTTTTGTATTCAAGAGATTTAGTCAACGATCGTTGCTATAATAAAAAAAGATTTTTTTTTTCGTAACCAAGTCTAGTTCATTTAAGAAATACTACTAGAAAGTTGACAGTGGAGAATCTGGGTATTTGCAGTTTATCTACACTACGCTTCGACGATCCGGTCTGTAGGAATTCGTTTACCGAATGGTGTCGTGTACGAACTTCACTACATGTTCTTACTTCCGATCTCCAGCTTTTCAGCGTCGCAGAACTGAATAGTACCTTCCTTTGTGCTGTATAGTGAATGAGAACTTTCTTAGTCCCAAGAACTGTTCCTGAAGTCGTACTCACTACCTTCCTTTTTAAAAGTACTCTTTTACAGAACTATTTAATAGTACTTTCTCGTGTGCTGAACTCTCCTTGGAAGTGTCTTCAATTCTTCAGTACAGAGCTTTGAATTGTAATAACCAGGTAGTCTTCCCTCAGCTCAAACATCTTTTTTTAGACACTAAGACTGTAGGGACTTGTGTTAATTTAATCTAAGTTTCCACGCCACAGAAGCGTGAATTCATCATTATTCCACAGTAACCAAAAATCCGTTAGTACATTGGGGGCTTTAGAAAAGTAAATATTAAAGGTAGGTTGAAAGAACATCTTTTAAATGGCTTTTTCTCAAAATGAGTCATTTACAGATTTGCAAATCTTTGAAAGGCTCATTGTGTCATATTTTTCCCGAAATTTTATAAGATTTATAATAGAGACTCCTGTAATACGTTAAAATAAAGTTATGTATCCAGTTCAGATTTCGACATCATTCAAATTATCAAAGTTTAACTTAAATGTAGAAAATTAGAAAAAATTCACGAAATTTCAGATTAGAAGCATAAAAAGATTTCCTAAAATTTAACTATTCAACAGGAGAACAAAGCAATACATAACTCTGTTCAAAATGCAATTATAATCATTATAAATGCAAAATTAAGAGGGGAATTTAAAATTGGATCACAGGGAGCATTTAAATAATAATAATATAATTTCAATTTTTAAAATATAATTTTTTCAATATTTATAAAATGTTATAAGGTGTTTGATATACAAGTTTTGTCCAGAAAGTTCGGTGAATGACGTCATAGTGCTCACGGTCGTAAGAGTTTGAAACCGGCGCATACCGTGCCGGACAGGTAAAGACTGATCTGAACCAGTTCCTGAGCGGCGGCGCTGCGAGTTGGCTTATCGTGATTAAACAGTTCATTGTAGACTGAAGGTGTTGTGCGCTCGGTCGAAATTCAAGATGGATCAGCAAACGAATATGCTGTTCAGTTTCAAACTTGAAAAACCAGAGAAAGAGACTCATGAAATGCTGCTAACAGTTTACAAAGAACGTACTGTCAACTTGAAGTAAGTGTATGAGTGGTTTAAACGCTTCCGAAAAGGGCGGGACACCATTGAAGACTCTCCCCGAAGTGGTCGTCCTGCAACTACACGCACCCCGGACAACGTACAGAAAGTGAAGGAATTGTTAGCCAAATATCGTCGTGTGACAGTCCGAATGATGGCGGAGGAAGTGGGAATTGGTTGTGAGATGGCTCACCTCATACTGACCCAGGATTTGGGTAAACGCAAGTTTTGCTCCCGACTTGTGCCACAAACTTTGACTCCGGAACAAATGCAAATGTGGCTTGACGCCTGTGGAGACTTCATCTACATGACGGATCGAAACACAAATTTCCTAAAAACCACTGTCACGGGTGACGAGACCTGGTGCCTGAAGTACGACCCGACGGCAAGCTTCAGAGTATGGAGTGGCTGGATCCAGGGTCGCCGAAAAGCAAGAAGGTGCGAAGTGAGAAATACCGCATCAAGACATTGCTCGTCGAGTTCTTCGACTCTGAGGGTCTCATCCATAAAGAATTCCTCCCTCAGGGTATCACGTTAAATGCCACTAAGTACGTGGATATACTGAAACGTCTGGTGCAACGGATCAATCGGGTACGTCCCCAGTACGCAATGCAAGGCAACTGGACCCTGCTACACTACGATGCCCGGCCACATACTGCCTTTCTGGTGCAGCATTTCCTGGCAAACAAGCGAGTTGTGTCCCTAAATCACACACATTTCTCCCGAGACTTGTCTGCCCCGGACTATTTCTTGTCCCCCAAATTGAAATCAGCCTTGAAGTGCAGCAGGTTTTCGGACATTTCGGACATCCAACTTAATGCTACTACCCAGCTGAAGACCATCTCTAAAGACGACTACGCCAGGAGTTTACGAGACTTGTACAGCCGTTCCCAGATGTGCATTACGGCCTACGGGGATTGCTTCGAAGGACAGGAACAGCTGTTTCATGTAAGACAACAATCCATTGTAACTATAGACAGATTCATCGAACTCTCTGGACAAAGGTTGTAGTTATACTTTAATGAATATATGTATGAAAAATTTCATATCTCTGAGGTAAACATTTCAAAAATCGCTTTGTAATCTCCATCATCCCCTTAAAAAAAGTTGTAATTTTATTTTTATATAATAATCATAACAAACATTAACTCAAACGATTTTATGATGGTGTATCTGCCTAAACACAGTTTAAAAAAATGACATTTTAAACTTATGCAAGTATATCAAACATTAACTCGAACCATTTTAAGGTACCCGTACACCTTTAAAACGGCATTTTCGGTCAAAATATCGTTTTTTTTTTTTGCAATAACATTAAAGTCCAATCTTTTATCTTTCAAATTCCGTTTGAATTATGCTTCTATCTTAATTAGAAGCCGAATTACAGCAATTTAAATATTACATGTCGCAGAATTTTACAACCGGAAGTGTCATTCTGCAAACCGGGAGTAAGCTAAAATGTTTGTTTACATCGTTCTTTTTTTAGATTTAACTCTGAAATTGGGTTATACGTCAAAGGAAATACTTGGAAATAAAAATCAAGGGATTTATAAATATTTGGAAACATATCTGGCAACATAATTTTCACTCTTGTATTCCTAAACTTGGCAACAAACTTATATTTCAAAAGCGATTGTTTACATATCTGCAGATTTGCCGCGTTGTTTTTATTTTCTTTTTAAAGTTTTCAAATCTATTTAGTTTTTACTTTTCTCTGGTAAAAATGGGTAAAAGTATTGGAAGAAGTCGAAAACGCAAGTTTTACGGAAATCGTTTTACAAAAAATGTCAAAAACGATGATGTAGATGAGTGTGTACAAAGCACTGCGAGTTGTACAAAGTCGAAAGTTGATACTGTTTTAGATTCTGATAAAACTAATGGAGCGATGTCTGGAAATAGAATTTTTGATTTAGATATTCTTTCCAGTGTTTTTTCCGAACTCTGCTGCCCAATGTGCTATTCTGAGAAGCTAGTTTTTAAAGAAGAAACTAGATATGGATTATGTTCTCATTTCCTTTTGAGTTGTGAAGGGTGTGAGTTTCAGAAGGGTTTTGCCTCTTCTAAAAAACAGGTAAATTTTCCTGAAGTTAATACGAGACTAGTATATGGTATGCGCCAAATAGGTAAAGGATTTTCAGCTGCTTATAAATTATGTGCAACTCTGAATTTACCTAGATTGACCAAAACTGCATATACTTCTCATGAACAAAAACTGTTGAAAGTTGTTTCTGAAGTAGCAGAGGACTCTATGAAAAAGGCTGCAACTGACATAGTGAAGAAGCAGGAAAATCTTGGCAAAGAAATTGTGAAATGTGGAGTTTCAGTGGACGGTACGTGGCAGCGGAGAGGCTATACTTCTTTAAACGGATGTGTTACAGCAATTTCCATCGATACTGGAAAAGTATTGGATCTGGAGGTCATGTCATCATACTGTCCAACATGTAAAAAGCTAGAAAAGATGGCTAAAAACCTGGAATACGAGTCATTGAAAGCTGATCATGTATGCCAGTGTAACTTTCAAGGCTCAGCGTCAAAAATGGAAATCGTTGGTGCGTCACGTATATTCTTAAGGTCTGAAAACAGACGCCAGCTTCAGTATACTGAATATTATGGTGATGGCGATTCCAAAGGATTCATAAGCGTAAAAGACACATACGGTGAAAACAGTGTCACAAAATTTGAATGTATAGGCCATATTCAAAAGCGTGTTGGGTCCCGCCTGCGAAAATTAAAATCAAAAACCAAGGGTCTGTCTGGAAAAGGGAAACTGACCGATACATTTATAGACAGACTTCAGAACTACTATGGAATTGCTATACGTAACAATACTGGTAACCTAAACGCAATGCAGCAAAATGTTATTGCAGCACTATTCCACTGTGCATCCAGTTCACGAAAACATATGCATGGGCAGTGTCCTCTGGGCAAAATCAGCTGGTGTTTCTTTCAGCGAGCACTGGCATGTGGAACATCTGTTAAAGATAAGTATGCTGGTCTACCAAAAGAGGTATTGAATGCTGTAAAGCCAGTATACTTAGATTTGAGCTCAAGAGAACTCTTGAGTAAATGTCTCCACGGTAAAACTCAAAATGTAAATGAATGCCTGAATGGCATAATATGGCAACGATTACCAAAAGAGGTATTTGTTTGTCTGAAAACAATGAAACTTGGAGCGTATGATGCAGTATTGCAATTTAATGATGGATACAAAGGTTGTCTGAATGTTTTAAATAAGTTGAATATTAGTTATCCAGGATTTTTTACATTGCAAGCCTACAACCATTTAGACAACATTAGAAAAAATGATTCCATACGTCATTCTCTTCCTGCGTCAAAGAGACGCAGGAAAATTCTCAGAGCCCACAGGAAAAAAAAATAAGTGTTGCAGAAAGCCAAGAGGGCGAAGTTTATAAATCTGGTGGATTTTAATATGAAAATAATTATTTTTAAAGTAAGAAATGTGTTATAAAGTTATTTTTAGTGTTTTCTCAAAATGAATTTTTTCATCGTTTCTCTTAACGCAATACATCCTATTATAAAAAGTTACACATAAAATACCTTAAAATTTTAATACTTTATCTATATATATTTATAAAGGGAATAGTGTATGCTCATGATTGCAGATTGATTAGTTTTTTTGTTTACATTGGTATAAATTGCAAGTGACAATGAATTTTAAGTGATTTTTATGAACATCAGTACTTTAAGTGCTACAAACTTTGAGGTACACATAGTTCAACCTTGAGAGTAGACTATTCCCCACAGACAGTTATGATCTTCATTTGGTTATTTATAAAATGGTAATATATTTGTTTGTTTTTGAGTTACCATACAATGCGGAATGAGTTACCATGCAATGCGGAATGTCAAATTTTGACCAATTTTTTCCAGTTTTTCCTCCTAAAAAAATTATTTTAAAGAAAAGTATGCTGGTCTACCAAAAAAGGTATTGAATGCTATAAAACCAGTATACTTAGATTTGTGCTCAAGAGAACTCTTGAGCAAGTGTCTCCACGGTAAAACTCAAAATGCAAACGAATGCCTGAATGGCATAATATGACAACAATTACCAAAAGAGATATTTGTTTGTTTGAAAACAATGGAACTTGGTGCGTATGATGCAGTATTGCAATTTAATTAATGGATATAAAGGTTGTCTGAATGTTTTTAACAAGTTGGATATTAGTTATCCAGGATTTTTAACGTTGCAAGCCTACAACCATTTAGACAACGTTAGAAAGAATGATTCAATACGTTATTCTGTTCCTGCTTCAAAGTGACGCAGGAAAATTCTCAGAGGACTTAGGTTAAAAAAAATAAGTGTTGCAGAAAGCCAAGAGGTTGAAGTTTATAAATATGGTGGATTTTAATACGAAAATAATTATTTTTAAAGTAAGAAATGTGTTATAAAGTTATTTTTAGCGTTTTCTCAAAATGAATTTTTTCATCGTTTCTCTTAACGCAATGCCTCCTATTATAAAAAGTTACGCTTAAAATGCCTTAACATTTTGTATACTTTATCTATATATATTTATAAAGGGAATAGAGTACGCTCATGATTGCAGATTGATTAGTTTTTTGTTTACATTGGTATAAATTGCAAGTGACAATGAATTTTAAGTGATTTTTATGAACATCAGTACTTTAAGTGCTATAAACTTTGAGGTATACATAGTTCAATCTTGTGAATAGACTATTCCCCACAGACAGTTATTATCTTCATTTTGCAATTTATAAAATGGTAATATATTTGTTTGTTTTTGAGTTACCATGCATTGTGGATTGTCAAATTTTAACCAATTTTTTCCAGTTTTTCCCCCTTAAAAAATTATTTTAATGTAACAGCTAAATTTTATATATATTTTTTCAAGTTTTAACTTAAATGTCATTATAAAAAATAGATAAAAAGACAAAATTCAAAAAATTTCATAAAATCACCCCCGAACGTGTACGGATACCTTAAGAAGTCCCTGGTTACACAAATTTTAAAAAGTCGATATTTTAGATTGATGCAAGCATATCAAACATTAACTCAAACGATATTTTAAAAGGTGTCTCTGCATAAACATATTTTAAAAAATTGGGTTTTAAAATTTTTATAAGGTCATCAAACTTAACTTCGAAAGATTTTAAAAGGAGTGTTTGCATATACACTTTTTAAAAACATCGTATTTTAAATTTATGTATTAAGCATATCAAATATTAACTCGAACGATTTTAAGAAGGAGTCTCTGCATAAACATTTGTTAAATAAGGTTAATATTTTAAATTTTTATAATAAGCATATCAAACATTAACTCAAAGGATTTTAAGAAGTTGTCGCTTCATAAATATATGAAAAACTGCTGTTTTAAATTTATATAAGCATATCATACATTAAATGAAACTATTTTAAGGAGTCACGGCTTAAATATATTTTAAAAAATTGATGTTTTAAAAATTTATATATTTAGCATATCAATTATTAATGGGAATGTTTTAAGAAGAAGACGCCGCATAAGCGTCTTCAAATACAATCCCTATATAAATTTATATAAGAAAATCAATCAGTAACTCAAAGGATTTTAATAAGTTGTCGCTGCATAAATATATGAAAAACTGCTGTTTTAAATTTATATAAGCATATCATACATTAAATGAAACGACTTTAAGGAGTCACTGCATATATATATATATCTTAAAAAACTGATGATTTAAAAATTTATATATTTAGCATATGAATTATTAATGGGAATGTTTTAAGAAGGAGACGCCGCATAAACGTCTTTAAAAACAATCCCTATATTATATTTATATAAGCATATCAAACATTAACTCAGAGGATTTTAAGAAGTTGTCGCTGCATAAATATATGAAAAATTGCTGTTTTAAATTTATATAAGCATATCATACATTAAATAAAACGATTTTAAGGAGTCACTGCTTAAATATATTTTAAACAATTGATGTTTTAAAAATTTATATATTTAGCATATCAATTATTAATGGGAATGTTTTAAGAAGAAGACGCCGCATAAGCGTCTTCAAATACAATCCCTATATAAATTTATATAAGAAAATCAAACAGTAACTCAAAGGATTTTAATAAGTTGTCGCTGCATAAATATATATGAAAAACTGCTGTTTTAATTATTAAACTGCATATTAATTATTAATGGAAATATTTTAAGAAGGAGACGCTTCATAAACATCTTTAAAAACAATCGCTATATTAAATTTATATAAGCATATCAAATATTAACTCAAGC
>OU015503.1:38540496-38560496 GCA_907164885.2 Dolomedes plantarius | reverse complement strand
TACCACCAAAACTGATATAGGGATTAAGGACGATAAGGGAAAGAGTTTCTGAGAAAAAAAAATTAGTTCCAAAAGTCGCCTATAGGGGATGTTATGGCGCTGTTGTTTTCGGGGCACCCGAGAATTTTCATAAAAGGCAAGTAAAACATGAAAATGCAAATTCATGACTACGTAGTCGACAGCAGCGGCAGTATTTTGGGCTATAAAGATCGGTACGTAGTCTATTGAGCCTTCGCTTTACAGAAGTCTCATCAGTCGCTTTTTTCCACTGGCATGGCCACCTCGCTTCCCGGACCTAACCCATGTGACATTTTCTGTAGAGTTATTAAAACTCAATGGTATATCTGGGTGGAGTTTCGAACTTGGCGGCCCAAAAGGACAACATATTCCACACTTTGAGGTATGTTATATCCACACTTTGAGGTTACACTTAGCCGTTGAGAACATGGTGTTCAAGATGCAATGTGTCGTCCACCAGGACTGTGGTCACATTCAATGAGGGAGAATTTGCTGGATAAAGTGGTGTTGCAGTGAAATTTCTTTGTTATTCATTTGTCTGCTTACAACTTTTTCGATAGTCATCCCTTATCTTTATAGCCAGAAATTCTGGCGCTGCTGTCGACTACGTAGCCGTGAATGTGTATTTTGATGTTTTACTTGCCTTTTATGCAAATTCTCGGGTGCGCCAACAACAAAAGCGCCATATCTTCCTCTATCGCCGACTTTAGGAACTATTTTTTTTTTTTCACGGAAACTCTTTCCCTTGTCCCTCTATCAATTTTGCTGAAATTCCGGCTGACATATCTCGCTACAGATGACTCTGAGAAGTATCAGTTTAAAAAAAAATCACCTTACATATATAGTTTTTTTAGAATAAAAGAAATAAAAGATATCCGAGTATTACTGAACCATGGCATAGCAACCAAAAAGTCATAGAAAGTCTTAGCTGTCAAATGGTGACGTCCTTCCCTTACATCGACGAACGAGGTACGCAACAATACAAATATCGTAATTCTCCTCTAAACCACGTGGTTTCTATCTAACACGCATTCGAGGGAACTTCACTTATTCCATTACAAGATAATTCGCAGCGTTAATACTGTAGTCCTATTTACAAACCTATCAGGCAATAACTGTAGAAATATTACGACACTCATCTCCGTAATTTCGAAATATTTCAAGCACTAAATTAAGTAAGTTAATGAAACGAACATCCCCCGCTTTCAGGATTAATATGTTCCGTCTAGACATCGAATTAAACGCATCTTTGGGAAGTTCAAAAGACTCTCTGAAAATACTAAAATATGTCAATTTTCCAGTCTAAAGTATTTAGCATATCTGTACGCTTATTTATTTTCCCGCTTTAATCGATGAGATATTCATTCCTGTTTGGTATTTTAAATCAAAATAAAGTGTTATTTCCCAAACACTTGAAACTTATTCAAAGAGAAATCATACATACGTTATTCAAAAGTTATACAGTAATTTGAAAGGTCGAACGAATGATAATTATCAAGCTCTGATTATTTTCAAATTTTATGTGTATGATTCACGTAATGTTAAAGACCTATAGAAATTTCATTAACGGGTGAATCAGAAGTCAGAAAACGTTATAAAATTCTAGATTTCAGTGAATGATTAACGTATGGCAACGGAATAAGAATAGACATACAAAATATAACGCCGGTGGTTAATGTTTTAAGCTATGCTTTCTATATGGCATTAAAATATAAAATCAAGCATTGATAAAATACCAGTTGGTCCATTTATATATATATATATATATATATATATATATATATATATATATATATATATATATATATATATATATATATATATATATATATATATACATATATATATTTATATATATATATATGTATATATATATATATATATATATATATATATATATATATATATATATATATATGTATGTATATATATATATATATATATAGGGTGAATCTGAACAAGTGGGCAAAACTTTACGGGGTGATAGAACGCACCTACACGAGCAATATTCGTCATAGAAAGTATGGGCGGAACGCAAACAGCGAGGTGCTAGGTGACGGTGTAAATGGTACCCGCATGCCACACGTCCTCATTCGTTCCAGCGGCGGTTTTCCGTAAATGTTTGGGCAGCAATCCTCCATGACCATTTCGTTGGCCCATACCTCCTGCCACATCGTCTGGACGACGAATCATATCACACATTGCTACGAGAGGTGTTGCCGGAGCTGCTGCGTCAGATTCCAACCCCCATCAGATCGAGAATGTGGTTACAGCACGACGGTGCGCCTGCACACTTCAGCTTGGATGTGGGGAACAATTTAGATGCAACATTCCCAGGGCGATGGATTGGTCGAGGTGGTGCCATAGCTTGGCCACCAAGATCGCCGGATCTCTCGTGTTTGGACTTTTTCCTGTGCGGACATATGAAAAGCTTAATCTACGAGTACCCAATTGAAACCAGTATGGAAATAGTCGCCAGGATCGCCGTTGTTGCCGGTGATAATCAGGAAATGCCTGGTGTCTTCGCAAAAGTGCGTCAGTCCCTATAACGCAGGTGTGAAGCCTGCATTACAGCTGGCGGAAGCTATTTTGAGCAATTTCTGTGACCATGTAAATCAATTACATTCCTGTTAATAAAATGTTTTCTTCAGTATCTACCCTCATTCTTGTGTTAATTCTTTAAATGTGACACTGGAAAATTACCTTTTAACTTCTCACCGCTTGCGTTCCGACCATACATTCTATGACGAATATTGCTACTATAGCTGCGTTCTATCACCCCGTAAAGTTTTGCCCATTTGTTCAGATTCACCCGGTATATATACGTACATACATACATACATATATATATATATATATATATATATATATATATATATATATATATATATATATATATATACACACAATATTTTTTTGTATTTTTTTATTTCCAATGGCAAGGCAAAATACCAATACATATTAAAAAGATAAAATCACAGTACAAAGATATAAACATGTACATGAGATGGCGAGACTGAAAACAGGGTATAAGACCCAAGTCATTGCCTTAAAAATTCTCTTGTTTCCCAATACCTTGAGAACACAGTGTGTCCGTGGAGAGCCCCACATCGAAGCAAGTGGTCCCCGCTTCACTTCTCCAGTATCACAAAGTGGACAAAAACACGTGGTGGAAAGGCCTATACGTTGTAGGTGAGCAGAGAGACAATCATGGCCTGTAGATAAACGGAAGGCCGGAACTGCATCACGTCTAGGTTTGTCGGGAATTGAAGAAGGGCTTACCCTCCCTCAAATTTTTAGGGCTTTGCGAGTGTGAAGATCCCGCAATGATTTAGTTTTAAATAGATTTTTCAGGAACAGTTTTATTTTCCAAAAGGAAGTTGATGTATTTGGATGTTGTAGTACATTCGCACCCTTTTTTTGCAAGGGAATCTGCTTGTTCATTACCCCAGACACCACAATGAGCAGGCACCCATTGGAGAACGATTCGCTTCCCCTTCAAATTCAAACTTCTCAAAAGCTCTTGACATCGAGAAATCTCAGGTGTCAGTGGGAGTTCAACACATCAAATTGATTGAATGGCCGCCTGTGAGTCCGAAAAGAGGACAGCATTTTCAAATTTGTGTTGAAGAGCCAGTAGCTGCTGTAAGGCTAAGCTCACTGCAACCACTTCACCATCGAAGGCTGTACCAATGAAGCCTGCTGGGGCGTAGAAAGAAAAAAGGTCCGAAAAGACACCAGCCCCTACATTAAAATGGCAGTCAAATTGAGATCCATCAGTAAAGATGTGCATCGAATTTTTTGGTGGGTATCTAACCGCAATGGTCTCCAGGGTAAGACTTCTTAGGATACTTGGTGCGACATCTCTTTTCCTATAGATGGTTTCAACTAGATCCAATTTTGTTTCGACATTAGTTTTTTCCAAAGGGTTTCAAGGTTTCATAAGCAGTTGAACATAACCCGGGAGAACAATATCCTTTCTAATGTCTAGAACTTTCTGGATAAATCCATTCCGGGTTTTAAGTTGTCTAGGCTTGACCACATAGTCCCTCCGGTAGGAGTCATCGATTCTCAGAATCTTTTCATAGACGACCAAAGCCCTCTCCTTCATAATATCTTGGAAAGGTTTATTTTTCTGTCAGGATTAGCATCGCATCGATCGGATATACACAATATATATATATATATATATATATATATATATACACACTCAAGAGCCAAAACATTATGACCACCCTTACATTTTGCAATGAATTCGCCTGGATGACGTGGAAGGCACGTGATCAGGTGGAAGTAGTATTTAACTGCTGCTGGAGAGTCTGAAGAATCATTCTTTCACATACTTCTGTGTGTAATGGGAAAGGCTGCGGATCTAAGCGACTTTGATAGAGGGCAGATTGCAATGGCTCGAGGACTCGGAACCAGTATTTCCGAAATTGCATGACTCGTGGGTTGTTCGCGACCTACAGTTGTTAGTACTTATGCAAAGTGGATGAATGACGGTGAAACCAGCAGTAGACGACATGGTGTTGGACGTCCACATGCTATCAAAGAAAAAGGTCGTCGGAGACTGTCTCGCATGGTGAAGCAAAACCTGAGCCAGACAGTGGCTCAGCTGACTGCCCAATACAATACAGGACCAAGTAGAATGGTATCGCAGCACACTGTTCAGCTGACACTGTTGGATATGGGGCTACGCAGCAAACGTCCCACTCGTGTGCCTTTGCTGACCAAGCGTCATCGCCAACTGCGCCTGCGCTAGGCCCGGGAACATCGCGACTGGTCCATGGATCAGTGGGAGAGAGTTTCCTGGTCAGATGAATCACGGTTTGTCATTCATCACACCGATGGCCGTGTCAGGATACGCCGTCTTCCAGGCGAACTGTTGCTCCCTCAGTGTACAGTAGGTCATACACAGTCCGGTGGTGGCGGTATTATGCTTTGGGGGACGTTCTCTTGGGCGTCTCTAAAACCCGTGGTTGTGGTAGAACAGACCATGAATGCTACAGGGTATCTGAACATCATTGCTGACCAGTTGCACCCTTACATGGCCTCTATTTTTCCAGCTGGAAATGGAATGTTCCAACAGGACAACGCCCCGTGTCACAAGGTTAAAATTGTGTTGGAGTGGTTCCAGGAACATGATGCTGAATTCCATTAATGTCCTGGCCGCCTAACTCACCGGATCTAAATCCGATAGAACGCATTTGGGATGTCATGGGACGGCAGCTCAGAGTTCAAAGACCACCAATTCGCAATATCTCGGATTTGCGTGACCGTTGCTTAAACATCTGGTACAATCTGTCCGGCCATCTACTAAGAACTTGTGGCATCCATGCCAAGGCGGGTTGAAGCTGTGTTGCGCGCCAAAGGTGGGCCAACTCGTTATTGACAGGTGGTCATAATGTTTTGGCTCTTGAGTGTATATTAGTAATTCAGCTTGCTAGATATTTCCCTTAAGGGACGGCCATTTTTCTGGTACCCGACGATTACACTTTTCTCGAAATCAAATAACTCTGCACTTCCTGGCATCTTGCATGCGACTAATGTCAATGGTGTTTCCTACACGACATTTAACCTCGGAGGGCGTGACCTACACCAGGACCGCATATATCGTCATTTGTATGGGTCTTCAAATACTTCTTGGTAAATTCCTTGGTAAATTTCTTTCCGAGTATATATATATATATATATATATATATATATATATATATATCCGTAGAGAAGTATTTGAACACCCATGCAAATGACGATATATGCGGTCCTGGTGTACGTCACGCCCTCCGAGGTTAAATGTCGTGTAGGAAACACCATTGACATTAGTCGCATGCAAGATGCCATGAAGTGCAGAGTTATCTGATTTCGAGAAAGGTGTAATCGTCGGGTATAACAGAATTGGCCGTTCCTTATGGGACATATCTAGCGAGCTGAATTACCCAAAATCGACAGTGGTCTATGTGATTCAGAAGTGGAAGGTGAGTGGGGATTATCGGAATGTGCCCCGAGTCCATAGACCCACGAAACTGGGGGATAGAGACCGACGGTTGCTGTCCAGAGAAATTTGGAAGAACCACACCTAACCGATGGCCCACATACTCCAGGTGTTTCAACAGGTATCCGGGAGTGTCTTTTCGATGAATACCATCCGTAAGGAAGCACATCTTCTTGGTTTTCGTGGTCCTGCTGCCGCCCATAATCCTTTGTTCACAAAGTCCAACCGTGGAATCGGGTTCTTTGGAGCGACGAATCAAGATTCACCCTCTACCTTTCGGATGGCAGGGTCTGGGCCTGGTGTCTACCTGGAAAACGCGTCCTGCCAGAATATATTGTGCTAACAGTAAAGTTCGGTGGAGGTGGAATTATGGTCTGCGAGTGTTTCTCTTGGTATGGACTGGGACCCATGTTTCAAATTCTTGGTTCAGACCCTTGGTTTTCGTGGTCGTGCTGCCGCCCATAATCCTTTGGTCACAAAGTCCAACCGCACTGCGCGGTTAATATTTTACAAATCAAGTTGGAAATGGACCATAGATCAGTGGAAACGGGTTCTCTTGAGCGACGAATCAAGGTTCACCCTTTACCGTTTGGTTGGTAGGGTCTGGGTCTGGCGTGTGACTGGAGAACGCCTTCTGCCAGAATGCATTGTGCCCTGAGTACAGTTCGGCGGAGGTGGAATTATAGTCTGGGGGTGTCTCGTGGTATGGACTGGAATCCTTGATTCCAATTCATGGTAATCTCAACGCCGACGGCAACTGCACTATTTTGGATGATGGTGAGCTTCTTACTTTTGGCAGTTTTATGGGTTGGATCCATGTTACTTCCCCTACTCGAATACCAGCTGTCATGTTGCGAGTTCCACCATGGATGAATATGGTGACAATTGGGTTTTCCAAATGGACTAGCCAGCCCAGAGCCCAGACCTGACCTCTATGAAGAATGTATGGGACGAGTCTGATCACCGAATTAAGGGTTGCAAAACCCATCCGAAATCGATCAAGGAATTTACATGTCTTCTCTAAGCCGAGTGGAAGAAAAAACCACTATCCGTCATACAAGGACTAGTGCCAAGCATGCCTCGGAGGGTTTGAGGCTGCAATTGTTTCTCGTGGAAGCTTCACCAACTATGAATATGAATAAATTTTGTTTTTCTTTTCTTTCACAGGTTTTCAAATACTTTTTGGTAGATATTCACATTAATAGCAAGTCTATTCGCGCAATTGCGGTAGAATTATCACACCCACTGTCAACTGTTGGGGATGTCGTGGAGAAGTGAAAGACTTCGTCAGTTGGGACAAGAACTGCACACATTGGTCGTCCCCGTAAACTGACCGAACGGGATCGGAATGTCCTGAAGCGTGAGGTTCGTAGAACCGCAAGAAACCGCTCGACATCATCAACAGTGAGTTTCAACGGGCCGCAGATGTTACAGCCCACCCCAAAACTTTGCCAAAAGAACTGCACGCCCTCAATATCCCCGGATGTGTTGCCGCACGCAAACCAAACAACACCCCATCCAACAAAGCAGGCAGGCTCACTTGGTATTTGCATCGTCTCAACTGGACTGTGGACCACTGGACATTTTTTTATGGAGCGACGAGTCACGCTACACGCTCTTTCATTCGGATGGTCGTGCTTGGGTTTCGGGAACGCCAGGCGAGCGCTTGTAACTCGAGTTTATCCTGTCCGCTTGGATGCTGTCTTATCACATTAGGGACTGTTGCGGTTAGTGAGGCTCTAAACTTGTTTGTTAGCTGTTTTCGCATCATCGGGATAGCGTGGTGCTATAGGCTTGGTCTGGAGTGTGACAGTTCCCGAGTTCGCGCCTCGGCGGTGCTGTCGGGAATATTGGGTAATTCTCTTGTATTTTTGTGTTTGGGCACTGGTTATTTTGACTAGATTAATATGGTTGTATTTAGCCTTGGGTGCGGTTGCACCAGGGCTAGCTATTGGTCGGAGAGCTTTGTTTGTTGTCATTGGGTTGAATTGGTGGCTGTTCTCCTTGTAAGCGGGTTCTGTTACTTAGGTTGTGCTCCCTTGCATTAGTTGTGGTAATAAGTTAGTTTCTCCAAAATTAGAATTGCTTACTGTTGTATTGGGTTTGGCTTTGGGGTAAGAAGAGGGAAAAAATGAATAAATAAAAATAAAATGTGACTAGAGTCTCTTCCTGGCCTTTGGGTTGGGTTTGTGCTCAGGCGTTGCTTGGTGTTGGCTAGGCGGCGTTGCCTACGGTTTGGTCCTATTTAATTTGTATGTATTTAGCTGACTGGTTCCTGGTGGGTGGCCAGGGCTTGTTCGTTGGTGGTCGGGTGGGTCGGTGATCTCTAGGTTGGGTGTCTGGTTGTTTGTGCCTTATAACCATTTTGGTTGGGGGGGGGTGAAGTTTATCGTTCCAAACCTCAAGTTCGGTGGTTGTGGTGTACTTGTTTGTGGGTGTTTTTCGTGGTATGGCCTAGGATCTTTCCATGTTGTCCATGGTAAAGTGAACGTCGACACCTACATGAACATTTGGACAATGGCCAGGTTCTTCCTACGCTCTGACAATTTTATGGATTGGACGAATGTTACATCCAGGACAACAACGCTATTTGTCATGTCGCAACCTCTGTCAAGCAGTGGTATCAAGATATGAATATAAAACGTCTTTACTAGCCTGCTCATAGTCCCGACCTAAACCTCGTAGAACATTTGTGGGACGGGTTAGAGCGACACTTACCGACCAGGGAACCACGTCTGAAAACTACAGCTTAGTTGGGGACATTCTTGCAGAGGAATGGACATAAATACACATTGCTGTGTATAAAAACCTTGTTAAAAGTATGCGCAGAAGGTTTGTTAGTGTAATTGAAGCATGTGGGGGACCATCCCCTTATTAAAGCATGTATTCATTCCCTTATACCATCATATCTTGCTGGCGCACAAGGCGAGAGTTTCTACTGATTATCTTCGTGCTTGCCCAAAGCTATCTTAACCAGCAAGGTCACCGAATATCTCCCCTATTGAGTACGTTTGGAGGATTATGGACAGAGCACTCCAACCAGCTGGTTATTTTGACGATCTAAGACGCCAATTGGACAGAAATTTGCACGATATCCCGCAGGAGGACATCCGCCACCTCTGTCAATCAATGCCAAGCCGAATAACTGGTTGCATAAGGGCCAGAGGTGGACCAACGCGTCATTGACTTTTTCACTTTGTGAAGCTCTTTCTCTTGAATAAATCATCTAATTTTTCTCAAATTGTAATCATTTATTTTTCGGTACATGTTCATCACATCTACAGATTTTCTTCTCATTTGGATAATTCCTTCTTGGTGCGTCGTTTTTTTTTTGTCTAAGAATGTAAAATCATGCATCGGGTTCATGGATAGATTTATGATCATTTTAATGTCTCTAGTTGGGATTTGAACCATTTTGGCCTCTTTTGGCAACAACATGAGATTTGGCAAACCAAAGTGAAGAAAGAAAGGAACACGTTTTTTTATCGTAATTATGCAAAGTAAATACAGTTTTCGGCAAAATGGACTCCCACATTTCTGAACGTCACTGGTAAGGGAGCGGTGGGGGTGGGTCGCCTCGGGAGGCTGCAACAGTTCCTGCGAATTTCCTAGTTATCAGTAGCCACCATGATTTGGTCCGGTGAACATAGCGTTATCGAGGCGTTCCTAGGAAAATAACCATTCTGTAATCCCGATACAGAGGACATTTAGGTTGCGCTTTGGGCTATATGTAACCGATTGCCGTCTTTTTTCGAAAAAAAAACTTGCGGTTGGTTTCAAATGTTACAGAAAGTCGGTTTGCATTGCCAAGGAAACCAAGGGGTCAACCTCGGAAAATTGGAAGAACTTAAAATGTGTAACGATCCCGTTAGTCCGTTATTCGTGAGGAAGTGTCCGCTAGTCCCCAAGAAATAGCCATCAGGGTGGTAGAAAACTTGAGAGAATATCTTCGGTATTGTGACGTCAGTAACGAGAACCACCTGATTGATTTTATTTTCAAAACCTAAAGGGAAAAATTCTAGATTGTAAGTACTTTTCGAAAATAGAAAGCTTTTCTATATCAGTTGTTCCGTTCATATTTTATTACACTTTGAATTCTGGGACTCCATTCTGCCGCATCTAATATATTCCAAAAATCGATAGTTCCTAGATAAATAAAATAATTTGACAAAAATTGCCTATGTCATACTGTTACTTTTTAGTTAACATTTCCCTAGTTTTTCAAAACAAAGTTTCATACTATCAAAAATTTTTCATTGGGTTAAGCTAATTTTTTATTTAAAGAAAGTGGGTCGAGGTTGATATTATATATATATATATATATATATATATATATATATATATATATATATATATATATATATATATATATATAGATAGATAGATAGATAGATAGATATAGATATATATGTATGTATTACATGTATGTTGAATTATTATACCCCAAAAGTCCCAAAAACTCTACGTCTAAAAATCCCACAGTAATATTTTGTCTTCATTCTGGAAGCGCAACAAAATATATCTTTCCAAGCGAATTATTTATAGTTCAAAAGTGTTTTACATCGTAAAACATTTATATTTAAATACCGCCTCATAAGTTTCTCTCGGGGGAGGATTTATAATAAATCTCTTTACTGAATAAAAACTATGCATTATGTTTTCGCTGATTTATAGAGACCAAGACGGAAATAAATGGTGCATCCATTTTTATGAAGCATGTTTTCTCAACGTTTGGTGCCTTTTTCTAAATAGAATTTTTTTGGTGTAAATAAAGAGGTGTAATTTGTTAACGTTCCTTCGTGTTTTGGGAAAAGTAATATACATACACACACACACACACACAGGATATATATATATATATATATATATATATATATATATATATATATATATATATATATACTCGTCAAAAGAGAAAGCTCAACTCCATGAAAAAATACTCGAAGTGATGTGAAAATGAAAGGATCGGTAGAGGTAAGACACATATGCTGATGATTAAAGAAACAAACAAATATATCAAAAATTAAGATGTTTATTCGGTATCTAATGTGGCCACCAAGGGTAGCTATACAGGCCTCTAAACGGCGAGGTATACTGCCTATGCGGCTATTAATGCTTGCGGCTGCGGTGCCGTGTGCACCAACACATGCTCGATGGGAGAGAGATCGGGTGACGCTGCCGGCCAGGAAAGGAGGGGAATTCCATTGAGGCTGTTCAGAGTGTGATGTGCGACATGAGGCCAGACATTGTCCTGCTGGAATAACGTTCCGGGGGCGGCCTGCACAAATGTCCGACCCTCAGGCATAACAACTTGTGTTACGCACCGGGCCGATGTTAAACTGCCAGAAATGTGCACAAGGGTTGTCCGATTTTCGAACATGAAGCCACCCTAAACCATGAAGCCCTGTGTGGGGCCGGTGTGACGTTCGACGATATGGGCTGGTAGGTAATGTTCTCCGGGAAGCCGCCGCACATGCCCACGACCGTCATTCCTCCATAAACAAAATCGGGATTCGTCTGAAAACAATACCCGATGTCATTTGTTCGTCAAGTGCAATAACGTCGACACCAAGCCATACGGGCAGACCTGTGTCGAGTGGTTAAAGGAACCCCAGTGGCTGGTTGCAGCACAGTGGAGTATTTGTAGCAAAACCCTGGCCAAAAATAGTTTTCATGTGTTTTAAAGTTAAAAGTATTGCTTTTGACTTTTAACTTACTTTGTAATAGTAAATACTCCCTTTTTTGTGAAAAAAAATTTAATTTTTTTAAATTTAAAATTTAAAAAAATTAAATTTTAACCGCCGTCTTTAATGTTAAAAAATGGATAAATAAATTTTATGGTTTAAACGAAGAGATTCGTTTTTCTGGTCGCGACTACAAATTTTTAAACTGTGACATGTCGACTCCGGTCTCCGTTAACATGGGACTAAACTGGCATGTTACTTACACACACACACACATAATATATATATATATATATATATATATATATATATATATATATATTATATATATATATATACAATGTCTGACAATAAAGTTCGGTGAATAGTCCTGTAACATCAACGTAGATGAAATATTAACGAAAGTTACCTTACTATCCTTCGAAATAGTCACCTCCCATAACTATGCACCGCTGACATCTGCTATACATGTTCTGGAAACTTTGCAAGAAGTCTTCTTTTGGGATGGAGTTCTAAAGCCTCGTCACGTTCCGTTGGATGTCAGGAATATCGTCAAATCTCTTTCCTTTCAAAGCGAGTTTGAGTTGTGGGAATAGGAAGAAGTCTGGAGGATTGAGATCTGGCGAGTATGGTGGATGTTCAATTTGCACCACTCCCTGTTTTGCCAGGAACTGTTTGACGATATTGGCTGTGTGAGAGCGAGCATTGTCGTGAACAAGAAACCATGAACCTTGTTGTGCGTACTGCGGTCGTACCCTGCGAAGACGTTTCATGAAACGGATCAAAATTTTAATGTACCCTTCAGCATTCATCGTCTTTCCCTCACGTAGAAATTTCTTGTGGATAATGCCTTGACAATCAAAAAAGGTGATGACCATCGTTTTCATGCGTGATTTTTCTGCTCTGAGCTTTTCCCGACGAGGTGATGCAGGAGAACACCATTCCATGCTTTGCCGTTTCGTTTCAGGGTCGTACTTGAGACACGAGGACTCATCCTCAATGACTATACAGTTCAAGAAGTGTGGTGTCGCATCCGCCGTTTCAACAAAATCATCTGAAGCCTCTAAACGTGCCTGCTTGTGATCGTCATCCAAGTAATGTGGCACAAGACGACAACACGTTTTTCGCATCCCTAAATTATGGGTAACGACTTGTCGCACGGAACAAACGCACTAAACAAGCACTTTGTAAAATAAATCTTACACTGAACACAAACGACGCTCAACTGAACAACGGTGGGGGCAGATGGTCAACACCTACCGCTAAGCAGGTGCACCGTTTTGTTTCTCCAGTATTGCCAGATCGGCCGTTCTGACTTCATTCACCGAACTTTATTGTCAGAGGTTGAATATATATATATATATATATATATATATATATATATATATATATATATATATATATATATATATATATATACACTGCTGCCCACCCAAATTGCAACACCAGGAAAGACAAGAGATATCACAACAAAATTTATTTTGTAGATAACATGTTGACCAAGTATCAAATTATTAAATTTATAGACTTCTGTGAAGTGTGGTTCCTGCCAAAATCAGTAGCCAGAGTAGCCGCCATTGTTGGAGATCACCGCTGCCACACGCCTCGGCATTGATTCAAAGAGACTTTGGATGAGCTCTTGGGGTACAGCAGACAAGCAGCTTCCCCACGTTGCGAAAGTTGATCTGCTGTGGCAGCTGGGGATGGAATCTGGGTGAATCGTAGAGCAACAATGGACCGCATGTTTTCTATCGGCGAAAGATCCGGAGAGCGAGGCGGCCAGGGAAGCAATTCAATCTGGCGATTGACGAAGAACCGTTGGACAATGCGTGCCACTTGTGGTCACGCATTATCCTGTTGAATTATGGCTGTGGGCAAGCCCTGGAGGTAAGTAAGGACAACTGGCTCCAACACCTCGGAGATGTAGCGATGGCTGTTTAAAGTACCGGCAATGCGTCCTAGAGGTGTGCGAGAGTGATATCCAATACCGCCCCATACCATAATACCCGGTGCAGGACCAGTGTGGCGGTGCATAACGCAGCTGTTCAGCATCCTCTCTTCACGGTGTCTCCAGACTCGAATGCGACCATAGTGGTGTTTCAGACAGAAGCGTGACTCGTCAGTAAAGACAATTTCATTCCATTCTGCCGTCCACATCCTTCTGTCATCAAACCATTGGCGGCGGAGACGTCTGTGGTACTGCGTCAAGGGTAGACAAAGCAATGGACGTCTTGCGGACAGACCACTCTGCTGAAAACGTCGTCGAATAGTACGCGCAGACCCTGGATGATGCGTTACAGACTGCATGTGCTGTGCTATGGTTCGTGATGTGACCGAGCGATCCGTCACTGCCATGCGCACAATTTGCCTGTCATCACGTGAATTGGTGCGCTGAGGTGGATGCGATCGAACACGCCGGTCCGTCGTACCCTCCTGCATCCAACGATCACATATCCGCATTGCAGTTGTTTGGTTTCGTCGAACACGACTACTGATTTCCCTGAAACATAATCCACAATCTCGGTAGGCCACTATCCTTCCTCTGTCGAACTCGGATACTTGATTAAAAGATGATCGCTGTTTTCGACGAGGCATAATTGATCGTTTTTTTGAAAGAACCACAAGAAAAACACAATTGTCGAACTTGAAATGGTCGAAATCTCCAAGCCTTAAATAGCGCTTTGAAGTGGCGCCACAGGTGCGCGTGATGTGCGTCTGCGCTGAAATTCTAATCATTTGCATATCTCACCTCCTCTAATGCATGTTGTAAATTTCAGGTTATTTGCATGTTTCCTTCAGGGTGTTGCATTTACAGTGTTGCATTTAGAATTTTGCATGCCATGATGTTTTGACAGAATATCCAAATGATAAAAATTTGGTGTCTAACGAATGAATAGCAGGTGTTCCAGCGCATCAGAATTGCGGATCCAACAGGCATATGTAAGTAGCGACTCTCGATATGATGTAAAAAAATTCTGTTGCATTTCGACTGCGGATATCTTTTGTCGACTGTAAAAATGTCTCGGAAAAGTATTCGTGCTCATTACGACTATATTTCAGAGTTTCAAAGTGGACCTGTCATCCGATAGAAAGGAACAGGTTGGTTAAATTGAAGAATCGACTGACACCTGGGTCGAAGCGAAGCAGCAGTTAGACGACACTGGCAAGACTGGGTCAACAACGGCAAATTTAAGCGTCAGGATGGAAGTGGTCGACCTAGGACCAGAAAAAAATGCCGGATCAGCTGTCCCAGCACGTCGTTATCAACCACCCGGCGTGTGATCCGAAGACAAGTGTTCAAAATTACCATTGATAGACGACTAAAAGAGCGGAAGTACGCTCAAGGTGGCCATTACGCCGTTTACCGTTTATGCTTGTTCACCGTCAAATCCAATTACAATGGTGTTTGACTCGATCAACTCTGAACTGCTCTGACTGGGGACATACGGTCTTTAGTGATGAGTACCGTTTCCAACTGTGTCCCTACGACCACCGAACAAGTTTCTAGAGACGACCAGGGCAGCGTGGGATCCGGCCTTTACAGACCCACGCCAACCATGCCCAGAACAAGGCGTTAAATTCTGGAGTGCCATTTCCTTTTGGACGTACACTTTTGGTAGTCAATAGTGACACTCTTCCCAGTGGTACTTAGACGACATTCTGTGACCCGATTTGTGGCCGTTCCTTCTGCTCCACCCCGGGCATACTTTTCATCAAGATAATGTCTGGCTGAATAGAGCAAAAAAAGTTTTTTTTTCTTTTCAAAAAAAAAGTTGGTTTAAAAAAAGTGTTGCTATGACCTGTCTTAAAGCTTGTTGAGAAAATTCTTGGCCTCCTAGGTCGAGCGATCTCTCTGTCATAGAGCACATTTGGGACGTAATGGACATGTGATTGCAACTATCTCAGAATCTTGCCGATTTAATTGGAGACAATTTGGCGAGACATCCCGCAGTACACCATCCAAGAACTTTATCAATCTCGGCCGCGCCAGGTGACAGTTTGCATCCAGGCTAGAGATGTTCCAAAGCTGAAATGATTTCCTCATTTTTTGAAGATCAGACGCTGGAATAAATCACACACACATATATATACATACATACATATACGGGGTGGTCATAAAATAACATTGCCGATATATGAAACTCTAGTACCTGTTCCGTTCAACCGTTCCAGATGAGATATCAGATATAATTATTCAGAGGTATGAGATCGAGATTCTGTGAACGGAAACCAGGTGGCGCTCTCGGATACGGTCATAGGTACAGAAACTCGAAATTTTCGAATAGCAACGCCCACTTTTTACCGTCGCAAAATGCTCAGAACATTCGAAAATCCCAAAGAGCGTTGAAATGGAACGTGTATCAGAAAAAACGGACGCATAATGCACGCACAAAAAACAGCTCTGCGAATGGCCTATGATGGCACCAATGTGGGAAATGTGCAATCCAAAAAAAAAAAAAGTTTTCTTTTGTCCGATCTGTGTTGTCTTCAGTGATTGGTGTCTTGCCCCTGTCATAAGCAAATTTCCTCCGTGCTCCCCGATCGTGTTTTTGTTGGCCGTTCAGAGCTGTTTTTTGTGCGTGCATAACGTGTCCGGTAATTGTGATACACGTACCATTCCGACGTTCTTTAGGGTTTGCGCATGTGCTGAGCATTTTGCGATGGTAAAAAGTGGACCTTGCCTTTCGAAATATTCGAGATTCTGAACCTATAACCGTAACCGTCAGCGCCAATTTGTTGCCGTTCACAGAATCCCGAGCTCATACCTCTAAATAACTATATCTGAAATCTCATCTCGATCGGTTGAATAAAACAGCCGTTAAAGTTCCATATATCGATAAAGTTTTTTGTGACCACCCAGTATATATATATATATATATATATCTATATATATATATATATATATATATATATATATATATATATATATATATATATATATATATATATATATATATATATCAATCATTCAATTACACTATGGATTAAGATTCAGTTACGCAATTTCATGAAAATACAGAGGCTGTTCGCACATTTTTTAGACGATTTTGGTAAGCGGTAATAAAAAATCATTTGCTGCAAAAGAAATAATTGCAATTGTACTATGTTTTTAAAAGTCAAAATTATCGTCTGCGGCTTGAAAGTTTTGTTTTTATTCAAAATGGCGTTTTTAACAAAGCAGTGGTTCGAAGGCTACATTAATGCTCTTTCCGAAGAGAAATATGCATACTCCGTTATCCAAAAACGATGTGAGAGTCATGGTTTTGTGATATCTAAAGCGTCGATAGGTAATATCGTCAACTAGAAAGGAAAAAACGTGAAATTAGAGCCTCAAGTGGGACAAAATTTCCAAACAAGTATCCAAGGAAAAAACGGACATCTTCGACTATTGCAAAGGTACGTTGTTTAATGTTAAAAGAAAATCCCCCTAGTCAAAGGACAGTTGCAAAATCATTAAAATGCTCGGTGTCCACAGTAAAGAAAATGATAAACATTGATTTAAATCTTAAGAAAGCGAAAAAACGCAATGTGCATCGTCATCTTCCAAATCATATCGCTGAACGCAGGACACGCTGCAGAATTCTATATGAAAAACACTTATCCAAAGAAAAATGGAAAACAATTGTCACAATAGATGAATCATGGGTGTATTTAAATGATTGCAACAAAAAAAGAGCCATTTATTAAAGGGGAGAAAAAAATTTAAGTACATGGTTCAAAGAACCGAAAGAAAGTTTTTCTAAGGGATTCATGATTGTTGCTGGTTTTTCTTATAATGGCAAGTTAAAAATAAAGAGAGTGGAAAAAATGTCAAGATTAACTCCAAATACTATCAGGAACATATTTTATCGCCAATTTTTCTGAATGAAATACCATCGCTTTACCCACAGTGCCATCAATCTGTGATACTCCATCAGGACAAAGCTAGCAGTCACACATCAAAATCCACTGTAAATTTCCTAAAAGAAATGGAGCAAAAAACTGGTATCAAGGCCATATCCTTCACTGATATCCCTACTAAATCTCCCGATGTATCACCTATGGATTTTTATGCTTTCGGACTTTTAAAATCTGCATTATCCAAACGTCGTTCCAAAACCCTTACAAAACTCTGGAAAGCTGTTCAGGAGGAATGGGATAGAATACCTCTTCTGAGACTTCAAAAGGCATTATTATCCTGGAAATTGTGGTGTCGAAAGATAGTTCAGAATAAGGGATGTCAAATAGAACATTTAAAACACAAGAATTTTATGTAATTTAGTTTTGTGAATACAATATACATCGTCTAAAATGTGTGAACAGCCTCTATACATTAAAATGACTAAAGTCCTTACCTCAAAAACTTTTTTAAAAAGCTAACACCATTCTCTTAGTATTATTTTTCTAAGCTCGAACAATTTGTCGGTAAGTAATGAATGTAATTAAGTCGAATATGTATTAACAATTCCTCTCACTCGCTTATTTATGGATATCGGGAAATTTAATTAAGATTCATTATTCATAAGTATTAATTAGGGAGAACTGGCAGCATCATAATTCACCATCATTTAAAATTATCGTCATCGAAATTTGAATTTCTCTTTCTCCCCAAAGAAAGTTATTTTACGGGCGATATTTCTTTAGCAGTTAATTTAAGTACGAATTCATCGTGCCAGAGAGCATATGAAAGAAACAATGAATTATGATTCTTTTTAAGTATGGTTTGAATAAGGCCATAGACGTAGATAATACATAAGGTGATTCGAAAGTCAGTCATAAGAGATATCCCATTTATATATATATATATATATATATATATATATATATATATATAGATAGATAGATAGATAGATAAATATGTAATAAATTA
Organism: Dolomedes plantarius; assembly: GCA_907164885.2. Taxonomy (NCBI): domain Eukaryota; kingdom Metazoa; phylum Arthropoda; class Arachnida; order Araneae; family Dolomedidae; genus Dolomedes; species Dolomedes plantarius. The sequence goes on along the minus strand of OU015503.1, from coordinate 38,541,952 downwards.
AATATTAGGCCCTCCATTCTTTCATTTAAATTCCCTTTCCTAAATCCAATCCCCAGTAACATTGTTTTATCGGTTAAAAACCCATAGCAACAGAACGTCCCATGAAAATGCATGCCTTGTATATCTACACGTGTATACGTCTGGAGACAGGCGTGGGTTCGCATCGCCAGCCCCAATTTTTAGATGACACTTCAAAATAACAGGCACATGTACCTCGCTTCTAGCGCGAAAGGTTGAAAGGTGATATTACACTTCGCTCCGAGCATCTGACATGGAAGGATTTACTTTTTATCGCTCTAAATAAAATGATTCGACCCGACTGCTTCAAAATTTTAATTCCTTTCATGCTGAGTCTAGCTCCAGCCATGTAACTATGAGCTAGTTTTCCTTTTCAGGTTGCATTTTAAGAACGAGATGTAAAGGATATATTACACAACCAAACACAAACATAAACAAACACACACACACACACATATATATATATATATATACGGGGGCTGTCCGTAAAGTATCCGAATTTAATTTATAACTAAAAAAATATAATTGATATACATACTTCAGTTTAATCCCCTTCAAAGTATCGTCCTTGAGAAGCAACACACTTAGCCCAACGTTGTTGCCACTCTTGGAAGCAGGATTGGAAGTCGTTCTTTGGAATGGTCAACAGCTGTTCGATCGCTTTTTGGTCGCTTTTTGGTCGATCGCTTTCTGGTTCGATCGTTTGATGGTCGTCACATCCTCAAACCATCGTCCTTTAAGCGTTTTCTTTAGCTTTGGAAATGCTAAAAAGTCGCACGGAGCGAGGTCTGGTGAGTAGGGAGGTTGCGTTACTTGAACCGTGCCATGTTTGGTTAAAAAATTTTGAACCACATGTGAGGAGTCAGCAGGGGCATTATCGTGGTGAAGCATCCATTTCCCAGATTTCCACTTTGCTGGTCGTTTCCTCTTCACGGAATCACGAAGTCGCCTGAGCACATCATGGTAGAACTCTTTATTAATGGTTTGTCCATCTCTCGATAGTCTGTCCACCTCCCGCAATCTCTCGAACTGACATTCGTCGATCTGATCGCACCACAGTACGAACCTGTTCCACTTTGACATCATTTCTCGATGTTGATGGACGCCCTGATCGTGCATCACTTTCCACAGATTCCCTTCCATCTTTAAAACATCTAAACCATTGAAACACTTGAGTTCGGTCCATAACATCATCACCGTATGCTTTCTTAACCAAATCGAACGTTTCGGTTGCCATTTTTCCAATTTTATTACAAAATTTGATGCAAACACGTTGCTCAGTAGATTCCGTCATGATTCAACCCGACACGAGACTTCCACTGCGTTCACTTTTCGTTATTGCTACAAGAGAACCGCGCTTCGCAGTGCTTGGATAATTGTCAACATAACAAGTTTACATATGTTTAAACATGCTAATTAGCGTACGCACGCAGAGCGG